>CAUYRT010084884.1:0-15429 GCA_963574885.1 Lepilemur ruficaudatus
AGAGTAGGTTTTTGAATGTAACAAGGTAAGTCAACTTGAGTGGTAATATATTTTGGGAAATCAGCTCACTACAAATTGTGACTGTAAACATTGTACTGTAAATGTTTTGTAGTTTTCCCCCAATAAAATTTTTGGAAGAAAAAAAATTAAATAAAAATAAATAAATAAACAAAAATAGAAGAAAGAAAGCAGAAGGAAGGTCATGATTGATTGGAGGTAATTAGCTCTAACAATAAGCAAAGATTTAGCAAATTGGAACATAAAAGGAGAGTAATTATAATAATAACTACACAGAGAATGAGTAAGCTATTGGGAAAGGCACAAGAAAAGTGTCCATTTAAGTCCATTTCTCCATCTGTGGCCTAAAACAACATTGGCCAAGCCAAAAAGCAATAGCATTATGGTTTTAGAACAAAATGTTAGCATTATATACTTGAAAATATACATTTAGTATTGTGAAGAAACAAAAATTGGGAGTTACAGGGTAAAATATGAAAGAAAATTGTAAGCATGCTATTTTTTCATTTTTTATAACAGTATTCAATAGATACTGAAATCAAGTAACAGAGGCTTGAATACAATATCAACTTATAAATGTAACAATTTATTTATGCAATGATGGTTATTAAATGCTATTATGTGCAGAGAATAGGAGAAAGCCATTTCCACTAACACATAAGAGCAAAAGTAAATACCCTGAGGCAGAAACCAGTTTATCCTGTAAGAAACACAGCAAGAGACCCTGTGACTAGGAGAGTAGCATGAGATGAGATTTGAGAGCTTGACATCTTGTACTTGAAGGACATGGTAAACAGTTTGAATTTTAATCAGAGAGGCATGGAAATCCATTGAGTGATTTAAGCAAGGAAGAGATGTGATCCTATTTACATTTTAAGAGTTCACTGGCTGCTGGGCAGAGAGTGGTTTGTAGAGTGTTAAGAGTGGAGAGAAGGAGGCCAGTTGGAGGGCTTTGGCAATAACCCAAGAAACAATCATAGTGACTGTACCAGGTTAGTGTTAGTGGTAGAGGTGGTGAGAAGTGGATTCATTCGGCAAGCTTAAGCAAAAAGAACAAACTAAGAGGCATTGTTTTACCAGCCCTCAAGCTATACTACAAGGCTATAGTAACTAAAACAGCATGTCACTGGCACAAGAACAGAGACATAGACCAATGGAAAAGGACTGAGAACCCAGATATAAAATCATCCTTATAACCATCTTGAGTGTATTTTATAAGGATTATGTAGTTTTTGGGCATATAGTTTGTTATAGTAATCAAAAATAATGTTTTTATGACTTTTTGTTTGAAACATAGTTGATTCGTTTTATTTTCCAGCAGTCAAGAAAACCTTTTTCCATCTTTTGAGCTATTTATAGCTTACAACAAAGTATGTATTTGTTAGCAAAATTTGAAGTATTCATTTTTCTCTCCACTTGATTTGTCTAGAATTTGAAAACCATGTAAGTATTCTTATAATAATTTCTGGCAATATTATTATTTGCATAAGTTCAATAAGAATCTGTTTTCTTCCATAATAGGACACAATGGAAGACACTGGTTATTTTACCAAGGCTTTGACTGGAATGGCATCTTTTCAGAGGTGCACAGACTGTATTAAGGAATTAGGGTTTACTTTACAAGGCCAATAAAAATATCCTTTAGAAAAACTGTCCAGTTACTTCATCAATAACATTTCCTGATTTGTGGTGAGTAAAGAATGTCACTTTCTGACATGTCTAGGCACCCCAAATTACTTTGAGACCTTGAGAAAAGAGGAATTTTCCCAATTGATACAGATACCTAATGTCATGGACAAATCCTTGGCTTGACTAGAAAAGCTTTAAAATCTAACCTTTTCCTTATGAAAAAGTTCCAGCAAAACCAGTTTTAAAAGAAAGAAAAGTCTATATGCCTCAAAATTATTCTTGTTGCACTTTATGCAAATAGTCAAGCCAAGTATAAGCAGAGTAAAGTTTATTTTCACAAGTAAATTGATCCTACTATGATTTGTCTTTAATAGAAAATGGGAACCTAAAGAGAGGAAAAAAAATATGGTTCAGAAATAAAATAATTATAGTCCATATGTTATTAGATTCTGGTCTTATCCACTGTTTTTGATATTTGTCTATAATTTGGAATGAACCCCACATTCTCTTCTGGCTACAAGTCTCCAGACAACATTCCTCATGGACCTTTTAAGAGAGGGTTACCAGGAAGATACCAGGACACCTGGTAGTAAATCTTGCTAGAAGTACTAGTCCCTATTTACAGAGTATATGCCAACAGAGCCATAATTAGAAATGTGTCTGTAGCTCTAGGACTGATGGCAGAAGAAACTGCAAAAAGGCTTAGGGCTCAACAAAGTTCCCTCAAATCGCTAGCCCAGGTAGTCTTAGATAATCAGGCAGTGCTATATTTCCTGTTGACAAAACAAGGATGTGTCTATTCAATGTTAAACATCACTTGCTGCACTTTAGGAAAAGTTGAAACCTGAATAGAAAACTTCCCAACAAACTGTGTGGCTACAATGGGGCTCTACTAGGGACCCCACACCTGATCTGTTTTGGGGATTATTCACTTGGTTTCCCCAGAACGTTGTATCAGTTCTACAGGGGCTCTTCAAGCTAGGTATTATCTATCTTACAGTCCATTGTTCACTTAAGTACCGTGCTAAGGCTACAAATAAGGGTACTAATGTTCTCTTCATGCAAATCTTAGACCTGAAAGCCAGCACTTGTGAATATTTGCAGATGACTGCAAAATGGTTTCATTCTCTTTACCCTGGGCATAACCCTGATACATCCCTTGTCAGCTTGAAGAAACCAGAATGATCCTCAGCCCTTTCCTTTTTCATGTGCCCAACCCTCAGGAATGAGATTGGGTGAAAACCCAAGGGGCAATTGAAACTGCCTTTTTTCACAAATCAATAATAGGGTGCAAGGTGAGAACTGTGGTAAGAGCCTAGCTAAAAATAATCATAATAATTGATAACTGTCCCCCTGTTTGCTTTCCTTAATTTCCACTCCAGAGCCATGCAGCTGGTGGTCATAAAGATACTTAACTTCTCCCCATAGCTTATGTCCATAAAGATTCTCAACTTTCTCCATATATAACATCACCTTTTTGAAACCTAAAGGTATTCATTAAGATATCTTCCAGGCCCTACATTTCATTGGATTGGTTGACTCACACTATGGACCAGTGGCCCATACCAAGAAACCTATTCAACTGGAATTGTGACCCCAGGGACTGAGACAACACAAGAAGATAATCTCTACACCCTTATAATTTTGCCCCAATTAACAAGCATAATTGCCTAATCCCTTGTCTGCCAAACTACCCTTAGAAACCCTGTGTCCCAAATTCTCAGGGAGGGGGATTTGAGAAATTTCTCCCATCTCCCCACATAGTGCTGTGCTGAGTAAAACTCTTTCTCTGTCTTGTAAACCCTACTGTCTCAGCATATCAACTTCCTCTTGGGCAGCAAGCATATGAACCTGGTTGGGCAGCAACAAATCTTTATTCTCCCAGAAATAGGCCTAGTTAGAGATGACATCTCATCTTATCTCAGAAGCTAAGCAGGGTTAGGCTTGGTTAGTACTTGGATGGGAGGTGACAAAAGCCCCTTATGAATGGGGATTTTTATGACAAAGAACACATAAAGACAGAGCAACAAGAGAAAACCCTATCTCTGGGGGAAGAAAGGATAAAATATGAATTTATATCACAAAGTAGTAAAAGTCACTGCATTCAGACTAGTCATATAAATCATTTTTCTCCCATCAATCAAAACAAACAAAGAGTGACTTTCACTATCTACTCAACCAAATTGTATAGACAGACCAGGATTCCTGCGTGGTACGAAAAAAATTTTTTTTACCCTTTTTTGCCAGCTGATCAGGTCTTTGGGTTTTTCTCTACTGCAGTTTCTCAGAAGAACAGAGCAACTTTAACCCGTAGGAAACAGTTCCCTTTTCCCCATAAAGGTTTGTTGCAAAAATAAAATCACTGACATGAGGCAGATTGATAAATTGGAGAAAAAATGTTTAAATCAATTTTTAACATGTATACAAGGGAGCACTCAATGAAAACCTGGAAAAATAGGTTTGAGAGGGAGAAGAGAAAGAGGCAAGCAATGGGAGTCTTATTATGCAAATAAAGTCTCACAGTTAATAGTGTTAGGTTAGGAGCTGAGAGACACAGGAAGCCTCATGTGTAGCAAAATGCTGTTTATTTTGAGCATCTGGGTGCAGATGGGTGGAGGCAAAAAAGCATCCACCCTGAGGGAGGGAAAATCCTTGGGTTGTATGGAGGTTTTGTTTTTTTTTCCCAGGGGGAGTGAGTAACACCTGCAGAGATAGGGGAGGCAGTAGCTTCATCTTTATCAGGGGGGATAGGAATGCTGGCATGGCTGCAGCTGTCTGTGGTTGAAGTTAGATTCATAACCTTGGACTCTCCAGACTCCTGCGGCTTTTGTTTCACAGGCTTTATAATTTTTGGGTTCACTGTCTTTCTGACTGTTTTCTTGTTTCTTCTGTTTCTGCAGACTTGGTTATCTCTGAAATGTAGTCAGGCCTATTACAGAGGATGCAATCTTTGTCCCTGAGATATGGTTTTGGGCAGAAAACAAAGATCTGGAGTTTATACTCCTGCTGTCTGTCCAGGAGTTTCCCAGGGACATCTTGAGGCTGTAAAACAAATTCTAAACCCTGTGAGCTGGGAAAATTTAAGGAGACAGGTTTACATTTCTTTTCTGGGCTCTTTGAGATGTTTGTGAAAACAGAGTCCCAGCAGGTTGCCTGCTAGTTTAGGAAAGAGATAGCAAAGAGTAGGGAGAGCTTAGAATTGAGTTTTAGCAGTTATTAGAAAATTAGAAGATTTAAGGCCACCCTAACATTCCCTCTTTCTGTTGTTAAAATTAAATTTTTATGCAAAATGAACTCATAATTTGGGAAAATGCGTGGAGATCTTTCTTCTGTAGCTACTTTGAGCTGAGGACAGGCATAGAGATATTTTTATGGAATTCATTTATTAAAAGGGAAGGGGTTGAAAATGGATGGTCTTGAAGTTAGAATAGAAGCAGGATGGGGTTTTACTGCAGAGAAATATTTAGGACCTGAATTTGGTTTTATATGAATGTTACTAGATATTGGAGAATGTAGGGTTTGAAAATGAGAGCTGAAGGTGGAGTCACTAGGGGCTTTAGCTAAGAGCTTAAGATTACACATGGTGAGAAGAGCTCACAGCTTTGAGAAGGTAGAGAGGTTTCTTGGACTGCAGGCAGATAGAGATGTCATAGAGCACCCATAGCAAGGGGATGGAAAGTAAGGTTATTATTACTAGAGTCCCCAGCATGGGCAAAGAACTGATCAGCCTGGTATGTAAGCTGAGCTGTGACAGCATTCATAGAGTGACACAATAAGTATAAAGAGGAGGAAAAGCACTGTAAGGAGTCATGTATACCCTACAGCACGTTATCAGAACCTCGTATTGATGATGGGTTGGACTTTCAGGGAGCTCGCCATTGGTGGAAACAGGTTCTGGAGGGCCTGTAGGTTTGAGTCTGGAGAGATGACTCTCTGATGGGATTTCCAGAAGTTTAGCTGTAGTGGTGGAAGCAGTGAGAAAATTATTTAAAAGTTGAAGGGGACTCAGTTTGTCCTGGGAAATTCTTGAGTAAAATTTAGTCTTTAGGCTGTAAGTGTTGTGGTCCCTTTAAGAAGTTGTCCAGTAAGTTTTATTGCTGGCAGATAGGCTCAGGTGGGGATGGTGGAGCAAGACAAGGAAACCGATCTTACTATTTCATTTTTTGAAATCAGTCTTTACAGTTTTTCTCTGGAAAAATCACAAAATCTGTGTCCCTGAGTTCACATTCTGACAGAGTACTAGTTAGCCATAACTGAGAAACAACTGCCCCCCTTTGAATATAACACGGGCTCTTAAGTTTTACCACAGACACAAATTGGTCCACTTGAATCCATTTTATTATCTGCCTGGCCTCCTGAGACATTTGAATTTTGTATCTTCTTGTGTAATAAGTGCTAAGAAAGTTAAGGATATTTTGGCATCATGTGGGGGAATACTTCATTCAATATCCAAAAAAGAGTGAGAAGAGTATATCAGAGCACACATGATGTATTTTGTCTTTGTTGGAACTCAGAAAATAATATCGCAAGATGAAGTCCTCAGAAGCAGACTAGAATCAAGTTTTTCTTTGGTCTTCTGCCCTCGTATCTCTCACTCCAATTCTCCCCCAAGGATAGCCATAGAAACTAGAATCCATCTTCCCCACTGTGGATAATAGAAACCAGAACTCCTTTGCCCCAAGCCAACCATAAAACCTAAAAATATTAGTCTAATTTTCCTCTGCTTTTTTTGTGTAAAAACTGGCCATAAAGAAATTATATGACCTACCTTAAGTGACTGTAGGTCATAAGACCCCATTCCAGAGGGAGCCCTGCCCCATGATCAGAAGGAAAGAATGCATACTCAGAAAGGCCAAGAACAATCTAGACAGGTAGGCCTTACTGGATTTCCCCACTCAGTCTATTAACAATAGATCATACCCTTTTTTGTCCAATTATATTTCTACACAGCTGTCTGTACTTTGTTGAAACTGAGCATAAAAATGGACAATTTTCTCTGTATCTTTGGGTCTTCATTTTGAAGGTTCCTGTGTGTACATATGAAATAAATTCTCATCCTTTTCTTCAATTAATTTGCCTTTGTGAGTTGATTTTTCAGTGAACCTTCCAATGGAGAAGGGAAAGTTTTTCCTTGGCTCCTATATATCTTCTATTGGCATTATTTGTGTAGTAGATTGTAGGTATAAAGTCAAAGCCTATGTGTTAGTAGTCATTTTTATACTTCCTGAAGCATCCAGTTGAGTACTTTTTGATTAAAAAAGCAATTAATTACAATGTGTTGAAGGAGTGCAAGGAATTTCACCCCAAAATATGGCTCCCTGATATAATGAGTATTTTGATTTAAAGGCCCTTAGAGATCAACAGATACTGGAAGAGACCTTTCCCCAATCTACATAAAGACTGTATGGACCTGCCAAGGAGAACAATTATTTTTCTTCTTCTCCCTATTCTTTCATTATCTGTTGCAGAACAGAAGACAAAGAATTCAAAGAATTCTTTGACAAAGACAAAGACAGAGAAGACAAAAAATTCAGGTGTGGATATACCATACCTGAAGACATTCTTTCACAAGATCTTATCTTTCTCTTAGGCTCATTAAAATTCTAAAGATAACTATTTACAAGTTAATATCTGTTGTAGTATCCATTTATTCTCACTAGTAATCATTTATTGCCTCATAACAGAATTCCTCTTCTCCCCCTCCCATAACCTGTTTAGACACCATAAGCTCTGTTGCCAGGATCCAAGCTCCTATTCTTTCTGTAATCTCAAGATGGTATACAAGCTTCTGAACCCCATTGGAGGATTGGCAGTTACTTTGTGATTCTCCCCACTCTTGTTAGAAAATTTGTATGCCTTTCCTCCAATTAATCTGACTTTTGTGAGTTGATTTTTCAGCAAAATATAGAGGAAGAAGGGGAAGTTTTCCCTTGGTCCCTACAGTGTTAAATGCCCACATTAATAAATACCTCTTTGACCAGAGTTGCTTCACATTGTTCCATTCACCTAAGCCCCAAAGCTTCAGTAATCCTCATTCTTGGTTGTATCTGATCACTTGAGTCTGACAAATTAAAAGAAGAGGACTTGTGACTGATCAAGTTCCCTCTCCAAATTAAGAAGGCATACAAAGAAGGTGGCCGTTTGTTTTGCCAAATAGCTCAATTTCTAATTTAAGTTTTTGTGGAGACTTTGACTTTAGCAATTTTCTTAATTTGGTTATCACAGTTATGCGATTATTGAGCTTAGTTTTGGAAATTTGTCTGACTGTTGAGGACAAGTGCTGACTATGCCAACTGTCATGATCTGTGCAAGGTCATAGATAACCAGGCCCACACATTTTTGTGTCTTTCCACAATGTCAGACTTTTATTGATGCTATTTCAATAATAGAAGCCATGAGCTATGTGGAGTTCCCAAGGAGGCAAATCTCCTTAGTACTGCCCATTCACGTGGTAGTTAGAGCCACAGACATACAGACTCAAGTCACTCAATATTGCAAATCATACACAGTAGTATACTTAATGAATGTATAAATGCTATAGATCAAAATTCCAACATTAAAAAAGTAACATTTAACATCAAGAGTAAAAAAGGATAGGAAAAGGGGGCTAATAAATCAATCCAAGGAAAGCCTGGAGATCTGACCAAAATGCAATGACCTAGCACGGGCACAGAGGAATGCAAGAAAATTAGCTATGTTGGGGATGGTATACGATAAATATAATCAATATACTACTTCATTTGAAATTCCAGCTACAAATGAGATTAAAAGAGAACTTCTGTTAGGGGTACTGCCTAACTTGAAGTTCTCCTACATGAATGCTCTCTCAGCATGCACCATCATGCAAGATGTACTGGAAACATTTAAACTTTCTGCAGAATTATCAGGAACCCATGAGATAACATTTATGGCAATTCTTTACATTCAGTAAACAAGTCGAAAAATTTATTCAAAATGGACCTAGGGCACTTTGGCAAAATAAGCCAAAGCAGATAATTTGGAAACCAAAAAAAAAAAATAATTGGAAATCTAAACAAAATAATTTCTAACCAAGACCACAATGACAAAATTGGCAACAGGGCTATCTGAAGCCATTAGTCAGATAAAAAGAAAAAAACTAATTGGCAAAAACCCTCCCAAGGTCCAAGACCAATTCCACAATTTAAAAAACATTAACAACAACAACAGAGAAATTTTACATGGAATTTCTCCAGAAAAATCTAGAAACCCCTCATGTGCAGCTATAACACTCAAACCCAGGGATCACAGACCATATATACAATTAGCAATGCAAATTGAGAAATATACACATACATGCACATTTCTTTTAGACACTGAATCTCAAGTAAGCCTTCTTAGATATAAAGCATCACACTCTGACACAAATATCCATATAGAAGGACTCAGAGAAAAATTAACCTGTGGCTTCCCTATCTCTGCTTTTTATACTGGTCTATAACTCTAAACCTATACTTTGTACTTTTTACTGTTCACCTAAATTAGAAAACATTATAGGAATGGACCTGATTCCAAAACTCTTTAACCCATTGTGGCCTATTAAGAAATTAAAGAAATTGATTCTTTTAATTCAGCACAAATTAAAATGAAGTCCATAACTGCCTACACCACACAACGTTATGTACACTAAACATTAATCATTAAAGGGAGGACATAAAAAATAACTGCAAAGATTCTAGAGGTCTTCAAGGAAAATATTATTACAATTATCATTTCAAATAATTTAACAGGCCAGCATGGCCTGTCCTAAATCCAAACAGGCATTATAGACTTACTATTGATTATAGAAATTTAAATAAAGTCTCACCTAAAATGCCAGGAGCATCACCAGATGTAGAAGCAATCATTAACAAGATCACTAACTATAATGGCAAATACTATGTAGCCATAGACATGTGAGATATATTCTTCTCCATACCAATAGATAAAGAAAGCCAGGAATATACTATCTTTACAAGGGGTGGCAAATAATACCAATTTAAAAGCTTACCAGAAGGATATTTAAATAGTCCAGTGATATTTATAGCTCACTCTATTTTATCATCATACATAAACCAATCAAAATGCACATCATTAATATCATACATAGATGATATTATAATGGTGAAAAATGACCAGGGAAATCTTAAACAAGAAAAATCCCAATTAATAACACAATTAAGATCACTGGGGTAAACAATTAATATAGAAAAAACCACAGGACCAGACACCAATTGGAAATACTTAGGAGTACAATGGTAATCAGAAGTGAGATAAATCCTGACCACAGTGGTAGATAAAATAAAATCGCTAAGGCAACAAAGAGAAAACAGGAAGCACACAGATTAATAGGTTAATTTAGATATTGGAGACAGCATATACCTTACTTAAATATCATACTAAAGCCAATACATAGAATAACTAAATAGTAAATCCCAAAACTTAACATGGGGACAAGAACAAATACAAGGACTTGAAACACTCCAAGACTATATCACTACATTCCAAACTTTACATTACCTATCTCCAGATTCACAACTTAGGTTGGAAATTTTGATGAGTGATGACTATGGAAAGTGGTCATTATGGAAAAAAAGAAAAAAACAGATTGTAAATTTTTCCTGCTGGTTGGATTTTGGGCAACAAAATTTCCATATACTCTAACAACAAATACAGACCATTTGAAAGATATATATGGCTTACATATGAAGTCCTCAAAAATACTGATCCTCTGACTTGTAACAGCAACATTATAATTAAATGTCATATGTCTTTCCTTCACTAGATAAAATTGAATCCTGAAGAATTTACAGGTATCCAAATTAATCCAAACTGCTCACATGCACATGGTACATCCTGAGTTAAGACACTGGCTTTAAGGTTCAACCAGGACTCCTCACTGAAGAGATTAACAAGACTGAAATAGACATTCCAGAATTTATTCTGAGGACAGGGACAATCCATGCCAATATAGGAAAATGGGGTTCTGTCTGGTCTAATTCTTTGACTAACACCTGGTTTACAAATGGACCAGTCTGCATGGCCCAAGGCTAAACCCAATGGACAACAAGAGCACTCAGACCCCAGGACCAAATGATCCTAAAAGAATCAGGTAAATCATTCTCTGCACAACATTCAGAACTGATTGCACTTGTTCTAGCAGTCAGACACTCAGTCTCAGAAAATAAAAATATGTATGTACAGATTTATGGGAGATCACAAATGGCATAGCCCCATGGTCATACAAATGGAAACAAAGTATTTTTTTAAATTAATGGTAAAGACATATGGTCCAAATCTTGCTGGGAGGAACTGTACGAATTATCAAACAAAATTAAGATACTTGTAACACATATATCAGCACACTACAAAGATAATTTAGAGAGCACAGAATTTAATAATTAGTTAGATGCATTAATAAGGAACATAACCATTGACACACAGTGCATACTCACATTAAAGTTATACAGAAATACAGACAACACATGGACACATTTCATTACTACTTCTACAATTCAGGAGAAAATCAGACAAGGAATGGTAGATATCACAAGTACCCCCAATAACTATAATAAAACAGGGAAATGACTTTAAAATTAAACAAACACCTGATGCAGCTTATACTCCACAAATACTCCTACAAATACATAGGCAAATTGTACACTTAGGCATATACTCACTGTATAGATGGCTATAAAACAGAAATGAAAAACTACATTGGTGCCAAAATTTGGTGTCAAATTAAAAAGGCTATAGCTAATTGTGAACAACGTAAAACTAATCTAGTCAAATATAGATATATTAAACACATAGATACATATAGGCACAACGCCTTTAACTTCTGCTTACAGATAGATTTTATAGAACCAATAAATCACACCTATCCACAAAAATATGTAACAACAATGGTGGATACACACACATACACATACAGGGATTGGCATAGCAATAGTGGCTAGCCACCTATCCACCAAATATAGCATCTCAACCCTAGAAAATTGGACAACTCACTACAGAGCCCCTGAAATAATTGAAAGTGGCCAGGGAACTCATTTTACATCAAGGACTACACAAACATTGGCAGATCCATGGGATATACCACAGAATTTCTACCTACCCTGTATTCCCACAGCAGAAGAATATAGAAAAAGATTTAATGGACTATTAAAAAAAGAATTAAAAATCTTAGACAAAATGAGCATGTTCCAACAAGCTTTTAACCTGACATGTTTTAATTTAAACCAAAGAGAAAAGCTCCATAAGAGCAACCTTCACCCATACCTTAATCACCCAACCTTAATGGTCATAAGGATAAGGAAGAAAAGGATATAAATATTATACCTTGCAAGGTGAGCACTAGATTATATGACAACACTATCTTTCAACAGGACATTGTGGCCAACAGACAAAAATACTTATTGGGTTACAGGAAAAGGAAGAAAATTACAATTACACAAAATCTCCAACTTTTCTTCAAATTCTCACTAGTCTTATGTTTGTTACCACACTTTTTACAACATTGGTGCTATGCTGTTCTCTTCTAGTCATTGCTTTACTTACGGAGAATTCCTTAAGAATAATTGAATGTGCACTTCAACTTAATCTGACAATTCTCCTCTAACAAAATGAATGAAAAAATTCTTTAAGATTTTCCAGAAATCCTCAGGAAAATTTCATAGTTTAAGAAGAAGATTTCATTTAGGATTTAACTTTGAGAAGACAAATTGTAACAAACGTCAAAGAGTTTGAACAATTGACGAAATAAAATCCTAGATCACTGCTGAACAACATATAGCTTTCTATTTAACCAAAATTACAACAAAATAATTCAAAGGTAAGTATAGGAAGTAATGTGATTGAAAAATAAAATACCTCTCTTAAAAAAGGAAGATAACTTTGTTTTCTGAGTTAAGGGCATAAAAACTGTTAAAGTACAGGAAATCATTCTATAACACAAAATTTTGGTTTCTTAGGTGCACTATGTAAAAGCAAAGAGAAACCTTTTATAATCTACTAAAAGCAAGGAAATAATCAAAGAAAACTTTGCCATTTTGAAAATATAGAAATGATACTAAAGTTTACTTTTTTCCTTTTTGTTTTCATTGTATATATTTATGGTATACATTGTGATGTTTTGATACATGTGTACATTGTTAAATGATTAATTGAAGCTAATTATCATACCCATTACCTCACTTATTTATTATGTATTTTTTGTAATGAGAACATTTAAAACCTATTCTTTGAGCAATTTTCAAGTATATATTATTATTATGTATAGTCACCATGCTGGGCAAAGATCTGCAGAAAGTATTCCTCCATTCTAACTGAAACATTGTGCCCTTTTACGAATTTCTCACCTTTCCCTGTACTCCTACCATCAGCTTCTGGTAACCACCATTTCACCCTATGCTTCTGAGAGTTTGACATTTTTAGATTCCACATATAAGTGAGATCATGCAGCATTTGTCTTTCGGTATCTGACTTATTTCACTTAGCTTAATGTCTTCTAGCTTCACCCATGTTATCACAAATGACAGGATTTGATTCTCTTTTAAGGATAAATGGAATTGCATTGTATACATATACCACATTTTCTTTATCTATTCATCCATAAATAGGTACCTAAGTTCATTCCATATCTTGGCTATTGTGAATAATGCTGAAATAAACATGGGAGTATGTGGGAAGTTAGCTATGCCCCCAGCAAAATCGGGTCCCTTGGCAGGGTCCTCATAAGGGATATGGAAATAATACGAAATAGAGAATAGAAAAATAATAAAGAGACACAGAGACAAAAGTATAGTTTATAAAGATGGGGAGTCAGGGAGTCCTCCAGCATTCCTGTGAGCTGTGAGGTCACAAGCGAAGTCTCACATCAGTATTTATTGGTGCAGCGATTAGTTGCCAGTGGTAACAGATTTACATAATAACAGTTTATTTAGGTTTAAAGTATCCCCCAAAACTTCTAGCGATCCCTTAATTAACTCTATCTATGTGAGCAAATGGCTACAAAACTTTTCTAAGATAAACTTCTAAGTCCTAAGATAAAATTATCACTTAGCAGAAAAGCTAAACAGAAATATAGAGACTCTATATTTCTTTATCTAGTTTTTTGTTGATTGAGACAAGTAGTCAGGAGTGAAGCAGGAACTGTCCCTTAGGCCAATTGTCTCTAGCTGCAGGTGTCTGTCAGGCAGGCATTCTTTGATCAGTTCTCAACCTGTGACCACACACTGAGCCTTGTCCTACAGAGGCTTCAGGCACAAGCAGCCTTGAGGCTTCAGGCACAAGCAGCCTTCAGGTCTGAGACAGTGTCGTCATGCAAACATTCCTGACTGGTGAGAGGCACTCCTGAGGTGAGGCAGCTTTTGATCTGTGAATTAACATGTTCACATATTCCTTCAAGGCAAAGCCCTGCAAAACTCCTGAAATCTTTTATGTCTCTGTATAGGCAAACAGGAGTACAGATATCTCTTCAACCTGATTTTTCCATTTCACATATATAAAATATATATCTCCAAAAATGGAATTGCTAGATCATTGCTAGTTCTGTTTTTAGTAATATAAGGAATCTCCATATTGCTTTTTATAATGGCTATACTAATTTACATTCCCACCAAAATTGTGCAAAGATTACCTTTCCTCCATATCTTCATCAACACTTGCTGTATTTTCTCCCTTTGATAATAGCCATTCTAAAATGTGTGAGGTGATATCTCATCGCAGTTTTGATTTGCATTTACCTGACGATTAGTGATGTTGAGCATTTTTAAAAAAATACTAGTTGATCATTTGTATGTCTTCTCTTGAAAAATGTCTATTTAGGTCCTTTGCCCATTTTTAAATTGGGTTATTAATTTTCTTGTTATTTAATTGTTTGAGTTCCTTATCTATTTTGAACAGTATTTTTTCATCAGCTATGTGGTTTGCAAATATTTTCTCCATTTCTGTTGTCTCTTTGTTCTGTTGACTGTTCCCTTTGCTCCACAAAAGTTTATTAATTTAATACAATAACATTTTTTCCACTTGTGTTTTGTTTCCTGTATTTTAGGGTAATATCCAAAAGACATCTGCCAAAACCAATGTCAAAACATGTTTATCTCTGTCTTCTTCTGTTACCTTTACAGTTTCTTGTCTTTTGCTTAATTCTTAAATCCATTTTGAGTTAATTTTTGGATATTGGGTGAGATAATATTTCAATTTCATTTTACACATGTGGCTATCCAGTTTTTCCACCATCATTTACTGAAAAGATTGTCCTTTCCCTATAGTTGCTTTTTGGGAACATCATCAAGATCAGTTGACAGTAAATACATATAATTATTTGTAGGCTTTCCAACCTGTTCCATTGGTGAATGTGTCTGCTTCTTTGCCAATACCATGGTGTTTTGACTACTGTAGTTTTGAATTAAATTTTGGGATGTCAGATAGTTTGATACCTCTAGAATGGATCTTTTAATCAAGATTGGTTTGATTGTTTGCTGGTTTTTTTTTTTTTTTTTTTGTGGTTCCATGCCAACTTTAAAATTGTTTTTGCCATTACGGGGAAAAGGTTTGTTGAAATTTTTTTTTTTTTTGAGACAGAGTCTCACTCTGTTGCCCAGGCTAGAGTAAGTGCCATGGCGTCAGCTTAGCTTACAGCAACCTCAAACTCCTGGGCTCAAGCAATCCTTCTGCCTCAGCCTCCCAAGTAGCTGGGACTACAGGCATGCGCCACCATGCCCGGCTCATTTTTTGTATATATATCTTTAGTTGGCCAATTAATCTCTTTCTTTCTATTTA
>CAUYRT010084886.1:0-49968 GCA_963574885.1 Lepilemur ruficaudatus
AGGAGGTTTTGCAAAAGCAGAGATTTAGAGGTTTGAACTCCTGGCAGAAAGCTGCATTTAAAAATATAAATATGTCAGGGTCTTTTAAAAGATAAAGAAGATTTACATTGAAATAAAATACTGGCCGGGCGTGGTGGCTCATGCCTCTAATCCTAGCACTCTGGGAGGCAGAGGCGGGAGGATCGTTTGAGCTCAGAAGTTTGAGACCAGCATAAGCAAGAGCAAGACCCCCTCTCTACTAAAAAAAAATAGAAAGAAATTAGCTGGACAACTGAAAAAAAAAAAAAAAAATATATATATATAGAAAAAATTAGCCGGGCATGGTGACACAGGGCTGTAGTCCCAGCTACTCAGCAGGCTGAGGCAGAAGGATTACTTGAGCCCAGGAGTTTGAGGTTGCTGTGAGCTAGGCTAACACCATGGCACTCTAGCCCTGGCAACTGAGTGAGACTCTGTCTCAAAAAAAAAAAAAAAAATACTAGTAGACCTAATGAAAACTTACTCTGACTCTCAGTGGCTCATGGTAGCTGAGAGACTTCTGTGGTACTCTGTCTTGTCTGTAAAATAGACGTTTCTGGAATCTGGTTCTGACATGCTGTGAATAGGTATTACATAGAATTGGCACACTAAGGTAACTAAAATAAATTGTCTCAGAGTTAGGGAAAGAGATACATGTAGGTAAAGTGTGGACTTTATCCTGACTTTGTGGAACAAACCGTGGAATAAATTATGCCAGTTCTTTCCCAGAAGAACTTTACACATAAATAAGAGGATTCATCAGAACTTCTGGAAAGCTCCCTCACCCATGTGATCTTACTTCAGAGCAGAATTGAAACTTGGGCAAAGCCTACCATCAAATAAATTATATATTATAAGGCCTTATAAATATAATGGGACTCCAATACACTCTTTAGCTCAAAGCTGTGGCTTATATTGTCTTAACCTCATCCAAAGGGCTATAGACCATTTTTTATTTTGGCTTGCAAAGCTTTCACCTTCAGGAAATATGGAAAATTCTGTGTACTACTTTAAAGAGTTTATCCTTCCAGGTTCTTAAATGGCTCAGCCCCCAGGTAATCCTTAGAGAGTGATTCTCCGTCATCCTTAGTGCTAATCAAAAAAAGGAATGTTGGGTATAATAAATTTACTTTTTGTTTTAGAAGATTAATTTCAAATATTCAAAGAAAAAGATTCCATTAATATAGATTTTTTAAAAAGGGAAAATAGTTCAACAGTCTTAAAAAGTACTTATAATCAAATCAACCAGGGAGGAGAAAAAGAGGAATTTTATAAGGAGACTAGTGTGTTTCCAGTGACATGGAGCATGAAAAGGACATTTACCAAAGATGGAAAATAGGATGTCAAATCAAAAGTGCCTAGAAAAGAATGAAATGGACCACTAAGAATACAGACAGGAAAAATTAACCCTCAAATGAGAGTAGGCTTTCTAGAAATGTTAAGGAGACCAAGAAGGATGTTTTATTAATAGTTAGATGTGGATAATGAGGACAAAAAAGATTTGGGTTTTCTGCCCAGTCCACTGGCATGGTGATAGTAGATGAGAGAAAACATAAATACTTAGTTCTGATTTGGATTTTTCATCTCCTATGGTAAGGAAAATGATTATCAGACTGGAAATGGTAAAATGAATGTCTGTATGATTTAAAACTCAAGATCAATGAGGGCATGTAAGAGAACTTTTAGGTGCTCTAACAGAAATCATATGTCCTGGGTTTTTTTTGTTTTTGTTTTTGTTTTTTTTTTTAAGACAGAGTCTCACTCTGTTGCCCGGGCTAGAGTGCCATGGCGTCAGCCTAGCTCACAGCAACCTCAAACTCCTGGGCTCAAGCAATCCTTCTGTCTCAGCCTCCCGAGTAGCTGGGACTACAGGCATGCCCCACCATGCCCAGCTGATTTTTTCTATATATATATTTAGTTGGCCAGTTAATTTCTTTCTGTTTTTAGTAGAGACGGATCTCGCTCTTGCTCAGGCTGGTTTTGAACTCCTGACCTTGAGCAATCCTTCCGCCTTGGCCTCCCAGAGTGCTAGGATTACAGGCGTGAGCCACCACGCCCGGCCTGTCCTGGTTTAGATGTGTTATATTTCAAGGGAGAGGCCAGATCACAGAAGTTTTTGAGTTCTTATAGACAATAAGTGAGGGACCTGAAGCTGGAAATAAACACATGGGTTCCCTGCTTCTTCCAGAGGAGGAGTCTGTCCTCTGTTGACATTGATCCTGAATAAAATTTTTATTTAGCAGTAGTTACTGAGCATTTTTAAGAGAAACTGGTGACTACTGGACTACAGTATAAATCCAGAAAATTATAAGACCTATATTAGCATGGGGCGGGGATGCTGACAGGAGGTACCTATAATAGACCTTATTATTACAGCAAATTTACTATATACCAGGTACTATTTAAAGTGTTTTACATGAGCTAACTAACTTAATCCTCATAACCAATGAATTAGGTGCTATTATTTCTCATTTTGCAAATGTGGAAGCCGGTACATAAAAAGGTTAAGGAACTTGCCCATACAGCTAGTAAATGGCAGAGCCAAGCTTTGAATCCAGGTAGTCTGGTTTTAAAGTCTGCTTCTAGGTGATGCCATACTGCTTCTCCTGGTGGGCAAGATTAAGATGGCCTGATGGCAGTCCAATTAGGTGAAATAAACAGCTGGTTTGCTACTGAAAGAATCAAGGGCAGACGGAAGAGAGTGCTGTACTCATATGCCATGTGACTCTATCCCCAACTTTTTTACTTTCAACAACTTAACTTCAAGGTGCTGATGGCATGCTGATAAAATTTGTGAGGGACCCAACTCTGGGAAGCTTTTGTGGAATTGATAGATTGAATCAGAGTCCAGATAAATTCTGACTGACTGGAATGATGAATCATCTGTTACAAAAAGAGGCACAATCCTGCACTCAGGTGCAGAAGAATCATTGATAAAGTATGGGATGAGGAGAAGTGATAGAAGGGCAGTTGTTATTGATGGCAAACTCAGTATGAATCAACTGTATAGTGTGGGCGGGACGTGGTGGCTCACGCCTGTAATCCTAGCACTCTGGGAGGCCGAGGCGGGAGAATTGCTTGGGCTCAGGAGTTAGAGACCAGCCTGAGCAAGAGGGAGACCCCGTCTCTACTATAAATAGAAAGAAATTAGCCAAACAACTAAAAATAGAAAAAAAATTAGCTGGGCATGGTGGCACGTGCCTGCAGTCCCAGCTACCTGGGAAGTTGAGGCAGGAGGATTGCTTGAGCCCAGGAATTTGAGGTTGCTGTAAGCTAGGCTGATGCCATGGCACTGTAGCCCAGGGAACAGAGTGAGACTCTGTCTCAAAAAAAGAAAAAAGAAAGAAAAAGAAAAAACAGTATAGTGCAGATGCCAGAAAAGCTAAAGTAATGGGTTCTGTAGTTTATCTCCAGAATGAAGACGTTGATAGCCCTGCTCAGTTTCAGGTTGACGAGCGTTCTGTTTGATTCTGAGCACCAAAAAATGGCCAGATAGTGAAGAAACATGAAAGCTTACTGTGTGATGACTATTTAGGTGAACTCCAGACTCTGGTTTATTCTAAATCTTTGTTATTTACAGTTTTCTAGTAGACAGTACACATGGCGAATACTTCTACTTCTACTCAGCAATATCAAACGCAGTCTTGTAATGGTTATGGTGCTATTTCATCATAACTAGACCCCTTTAGTTGAGCATTTGGATTTTTTAGCACTGATCATTACAGTATTGTATATGCTTAAGTGAAGATAATAAAATGTATTTAGGAAACAGCAACTTAAATCCTTAAAATAATATAAAATAACAGAAGGCTAAAGAAATTGGAGTCATTAATTTTAGAGAAAATCTTAAAGATTTAGTTTTTTGAAGTACGGCAAATCCAAATTAACTAGACTTCTTAATGAACTCTGCATGGGGTGTGTATGCTTGTGTGTGTGTGTGTGTGTGTGTGTGTGTGTGGTTTTTTTTTTTTTTTTTTTGAGACAGAGTCTCACTCTGCTTCCCGGGCTAGAGTGAGTGCCGTGGCGTCAGCCTAGCTCACAGCAACCTCAAACTCCTGGACTCAAGCAATCCTTCTGCCTCAACTTCTCAGTAGCTGGGACTACAGGCATGTGCCACCATGCCCGGCTAATATTTTACATATATTTTTAGTTGTCCAATTGATTTCTTTCTATTTATAGTAGAGACGAGGTCTTGCTCTTGCTCAGGCTGGTTCCGAACTCCTGACCTTGAGCAATCGGCCTGCCTCGGCCTTCCGGAGTGCTAGGATTACAGGTGTGAGCCACCGCACCCGGCCTGTGTGTGTTTTGAGAAAGACTTTCAGAAAATACAGTTGGCCCTCCGTATCCGTGGGTTTCACATCCAAGAATTCAACCAATTAAATCAAAACTGTTTGGGGAAAAAAATCAATGAAAATAACAATACAATAATAATAATACAAATAAAAAAACAATACAGGATAACAACTACTTACCTAGTGTTTACATTGTATTAGGTATTATAAGTAATCTAGAGATGATTTAAAGTAGACAGGAGGTTGTGCATAGGTTATATACAAATGCTATACCATTTTATATCAAGGGCTAGCATCCGTGGATACTGGTATCCTTGAGGGGTCCTGGAACCAGTCCCTGTGTGTACAGAGGGATGACTTTACATGGTTTGTCAATTTCAGGCAGCTATAAAAACCAATCCTATGAGCCCTGTAGTTCAATAGAAGGGGAGTACAATTGGAGGTTAGGAGAGAAAAAAGGGTTAACAACGGGAAAATGTGAGAGAAAAGGTAGCAAAGAACAGTTGGGATAAATGTAAATGATGACGGAAAGAAAGTGAGCAAAGGGAAATAAAAGAATTCGTCATGCTTGCAAGTTTGATATCAGATAGTTATAGAAAACAAAAAGTCTCTGGGGTCTGTTCTGAGTCTAGACAGATTGAATCCTATTTCCTATACATTCTCCATATTTGTAGAAATCACTGAATCTAATCCCTTGTTTTCATGGTGAAGGGATACAGGCCTTGAGAGTATAAATGACCTAAATGCTCTTTGTTGCTGTCTCCCTTGTAGAAACATTGCAGGATTCTGAATTATGAAGCAGCAATTATCATATATACATGCAACAAATGTATTTGAGAAATATTTTTACACTGAGGTTGAAACAAGTTTATGCTGCTTATAAATTGAGCTATTATTAGGTAATAGAAGATTCAGTTTTTCAGAACACTTTAGTTAACTAGCATTCGTATTCATGAAGGTTTTTATGTAGATGTAATGCTTCTGCCAAGTAATGAGAATGTTATAATCCACCCTCTTTTTGTTCTGGCTGTTGGGAAACTGGTGAGATAAACAGACTAAATTTAATGCTCAAAGATAGTATATTACCTCAGAACTAACACATTTTATTTTCCATAGCTTTATTTTTTTCTTTTTCTGTTCTAATTTAGCCTATTATAAAGTGCCACGGATCATTTTTAGAAAGATTAAGGGATATATCATTATTATAGATAAGTTTATGGATTTCTTTCAGAATTTATATATATATATATATAAGAATTCAGTATTTTTCTTCCTAATTTTTCACTTTTTATTCGGCCAACTGTGATTTCTAGAATTTTAATTTTCAGTTTCTGAGCCCCACAATTTCTGAAGATGCATAACGACTGCTAACTATACTAAGGGAGCCACATTTTGGAAATTTATTAAATGAAGAATCCTTCTGTAATATGAATAGTGATTCCCTAATTTATGTATTGTAAGTTTGGATTTTTGTGAAGTGTTCAAAATGGGACACATTGGTGAAACTCTTGAGAGCGGTAAAGGAACTTGGGGGAAGAGTGGTAGGTAGGCTGCCTTCCTGACCATGTGACAGACTAAGAACAGACCTTGTGCATTCTTTTAGCCACTCATTTATTGTGACCTCATATATTTTATATATTCAAACATCTCGGGAAGCTGCCACTGGCCACAATCTAAAGTTGCAGTGTGTAATCTTAGAATTTCTGGAGGGTACCTGCTCAAGATCTCTTGATCTAACCTAGCTGTATCAGTCTCCTCATTAGAATATTTAAATCATAAACACTGTACAACCAGTATTTTAACAATTTATTTAAAAGAGCTACTAGCAGTATTAAAGAAAAGGCTGATAAGAGAGGACATTTTACTTTGTGCCAGGCACAGTTCTAACCACTTCATTTCTCATTATTTTCACATTTTACCTTCTCATCTCTGTCTACATCTGTGGAGCCTAGAAAAGAATTCTGTATTCTTTTCTGCTTTAAAATATATATTAAACTTTTCCTGTGCTTTTACATAATAGCAATGCATTTAATTTTTACTGACTACATAATATTTTCTCATTATATTATAGTTTACTAAATCATTGTTATCTTTTTTAATATAATTTGAAAATAATATATTTAAAGAAAGAAAAGTCTTAAGATACAGTTTAGTATTTCTCACTCAATCTTTTCTTTACCAATTTACCCATAAAGATAGCTTGAAGTTGGAATACCTCTCCAGTGATTTGTCTGTTGGGATTGGGCCTCTGTTTATCTTCTGTTTTTGGAGATAGAGTCTCACTCTGTTGCCCTGTCTAGAGTGCCATGGCATCAGCCTACCTCCCAGCAACTTCCAACTCCTGGGCTCAAGCCATCCTCCTCCTCAGCCTACCAGGTAGCTGGGACTACAGGCGTGGCACCACACCTGGCTAATTTTTTTTTTTTTTTTTTTTGATAGAGACAGGGTCTTGCTCTTGTTCAGGCTGGTCTTTAACTCATAAGCTCAAGTAATTCTCCTGCCTCAGCCTCCCAGAGTGCTAGGATCACAGGTGTGAGCCATCGTGCCCAGCCTGCCTCTGTTTATCTTTGAGTTTCCAACATTCTAGCCCTGTCACGCATGGGTAGTCTGTTACCCTGTGTCTCCCTAGGCCATTTAAGCTTGTTCAGGGAATGCTTTAGTTTGCTTTTTTACCCCTTAACCATTTTATTGAAATATGATTTACATACTGCAGAGTTCACCCATTTAAAGTGTACTCGTTTGCCATTTTAATCTCTGCTTTCTGAGGTTCCTGTTCTCTTTCTCCACATGTCATCACAGAGAAAGAAAACTGATTAGTAGGGTACCTTTCCATAGAAAACATGACTTTTCTCTCCAAATAGTAAATGATACTGTTCCATTTTATTTCCATTTTTCTTCCTCCTGTGTATTTAGTGGCATTATTTAGCATTAGCTGTCACTTGAATTTCATCAGAAATGTGTTTACTTCCCTAGCTTTGTGCTATTAATAGCAACAACTTGAGATAGTAGTTTAAGGTCATCAGAAATGATTTTTTGAAGTTGTTTTCTTTGAAGGCCTACATTCTTTATTTTGAACAGAATACTTTGAAGAAAGTTGATTTTTTTTAGGGATGGGGTCTTGCTCTGTCACTCAGACTGGAGTGCAGTGGCATGGTCATTGCTCACTGCAGGCTCGGACTACTGGGTACTCAATTGATCCTGTCACTTTAGCCTCCTAAGCAGCTAGGACTACAGGTGTGCACCACCATACCCGGCTAATTTTTTAAAAAATTTTGTAGAGATGGGATCTTACTATGTTGCTCAGGCTGGTTTCAAACTCTGGGCCTCAAGTGATCCTCTTGCCTCAGCCTCCCAAAGTGCTGGGATTATAGGCATGAGCTACCATGCCCAGTCCAAAGTTTCAACTGGGTTCAGAAGAGAGGTTTAGAGGGTTTTTTTCTTTGTTAAGTTCAACACATATTTCCAAAATATCCATTTCTAGTTGCCAATTAATGGCTATCTTTGTCTATTTTATGCTGCTATAACAGAATATTACAGACTGAGTAACTTATAAACAACAGAAGTTTTTCTGGCTCACAGTTCTTGAGACTGGGAAGTCCAACATCAAGGAGCTACATCTCGTGAGGGCCTTCGTGCTGTGTCATAACATGGCAGAAGGTATCACATGACCAGAGAGACGGAGATGGGAAGGGGGTTGAATTCATCCTTTTATTAGGAATCCAGTCCTGAGATAATCCATTAATCCATTCATGGGGGCAGAGCCCTCATGTCTCTCAACACTGTTGCATCAAGGATTTCATTTTCAACACATGAACTTGGGAGGACACGTTGAAACCGTAGTAGTGGCAAAAAAACAAACAAACAAAAAAAATAGAAACCACCAAGAAAAAAACAAATCTAAAGAATAAACATGTAAATAGGCAAATAAACCAAAAGAGAACCTTAAGTTAGACTGGATATCTCTGTGAGAAGGTGATTCAATACTGAAGGTAGGCACAGAAATTGTTATTTGTGGACTTTTTAACCCTGAATGGATTGACAGACCTTTCAAGTCTGTCTACTAGAAAATTCTCATGATCTCATTTCAGAGAAAGTACAGGCTAACTTGACAGGACTGGTAAGTTGGGGTTTTTTTTGGTTTTTTTTTTTGAGACAGAGTCTCTGTTGCTGGGCTGGAGTGCCATGGCATCAGCCTAGCTCACAGCAAGCTCAAACTCCTGGGCTCAAGCGATCCTCCTCTCTCAGCCTCCTGAGTAGCTGGGACTACAGGCGTGCGCCACCATGCCCAGCTGATTTTTTCTATATATTTTTAGTTGACCAATTAATTACTTTTTACGTTTAGTAGAGACAGGGTCTCACTCTTGCTCAGGCTGGTTTCGAGCTCCTGACCTTGAGCGATCCGCCCGCCTTGGCCTCCCAGAGTGCTAGGATTACAGGCGTGAGCCACCATGCCCAGCCAGGACTGGTGAGTTTTATTGGTGACACATCTCGTCATTAAACGGTGTGAGAGTTAGTATTGGGTTAACAAGCACTCAGGAAAGGATTGAGTGAATGTGTACATACGTGAGTAGATCTTCCTGCTCTCTCGCCTCCCTGTTACCTATTTTAAATAAATACTGCAATCTGGTCACAAAATATTTGGATCCTGAAGATTTTTTTATACCTGATCACTTAAATTTACATTTGAGTTTAATTTTATCACTGTTATATCTTACTCTTAATTGTTCTTTCAGCTATTCCCTTCAGCCAGCTCCAGCTTTTTATACCTTTCCATTTCAACAAATGATGGCTGAAGCTCCCAATGTGGCAGTTCTGAGTGAACAGCAAATGCCAGCAGAATTTCCAGCCCCCGCTCCTGCTGAAGAACCTGTGCAAGGTACTTTTCACCATGATAGTTTAGAAAATTAGATCCTGGATCAGCCAACTTATTTAAGAAAGGGTTTAATGCTGAATTAAAATTCCCAGCTCTATTTTAGTGTTAAAAAATTTAATCTACTTTTTAAGTACTTAGTATGTGCTAAGCACTCTGATAGGTTCTGGGGAATAAAAGAACATGGATTCGACCCTTGAATATCTCCTAATCTAGTAGAGGAAAGTAATAAGTAAACACACATTCCATCTCAGTGCAATACCTGGTGAAGAGGAACACAGGATGGGTGCTCTGAGAGCTCCCAGGGTTGGCACCTAACTCAGACTGAGGCCTCAGAGGCTGCTTCCCTGAGCAGAGAGGTCTGAATAACACCAGGGCTCTGAGACTCCATGGGTGACGAGACTTCAGCCCCATGAAGAACGGAGTGGGGAAGAGTCCAGGCTGAAGGAGCAGCACATGCCAAGGCACAGACATGCAGAAGCGGGGCAGAGTCAAAATGCTGAGAGGTTCTGTGTCCTTCAAGTCTAGAGTGTAGCAAGGAAACGGTGAGAGGCAAGGCTGGATAAGGGGAAGTTGAGGCTTATTTTTTATCTTAAAGAAGGTATATTCTATCATGAAGGCAACAGACAACAATATTCTCTTACATTAAGAGAATATGAGCAATGGATGGCTTAAATAGATTTGCATTTTAAAAAATTAGCCTGGAAATATTATAAAGGGTAGATCGGAAAGTAGAACAAGGCAGAACTTGGAGGCAAGGAGTAGACTAGAGACTGAATAACATGAGGAAGAAACAAGGACTTGAAAGGGTGGAGAAAGACAAAGGTAGGAAATACTCAAGAGGTAGAATTACTTACCCATGGTTAATAGGTTTCATGTGGAGGATGAGGGCGAAGGAGTCGTCCAGAAGTAACTCCCAGGTTTCTGGCATAGGCGGTTGGTTGAAGGAGATGCCATTCACCAAGATAGAGAATTAGAAAGAAAAAGAGAATAGATTTAGGGGATAGGAGAGTAGGTAGAGAGAAGATAATGATTTTCTCCAATATAATAGTATTTCTACGAGAAACATGCTCAGAGTTTTGGTTTACACTTCCAAGAACACATCTAACTACGTCTCTGAACTAGGACTTGCCCAGGTGCAAGCCAATGATGGTGGATCCCTTGGCATAGGGAATATGCTAAAGCAGTGTAAGGCAGGAGAGAGGAAGAACTGCCTTGATTCTGCTAGGCTTGGTTGGAGAAATGCCAAGTGGGAGTAGACTGGGTTAGAGGCCTGAGAAATTAGGAGCGATGCTGAAGAACTTAAGGCTAAGAAAACCAAGCCTTCCTGTTGGGTAACTTCAGGTCAATGGTTTTCAACCAAGGGTGATTTTGCCCCGCAAAGGACATTTGGTACTGCTCAGGTACACTTTTGATTGTCAGGACTAGCAGGATGCTACTGGCATCTAGTGGATAAAGATCAGAGTGCTATTAAACATTCTATACTGTACAAGACCACCATCCACAACAAAGAATTATTTAGCCTAGATGTTAATGTTGTGGAAGTTGAGAAACTCTGCTTAAGGTCCTGAGGTCAGATCCCTAGTCTTGCCTTTTGAAAAATGTTGCCAGCCCAGAGACTTTTTTCTCAGCTCCTCTAAATTCACCTCTTTGAGTGTGTGTGGAACAGAATATTACCTTATAATCTCTAAAACAAGCCTGCAAACCATTTGAGGTTTTCTACTACTGGAAATTATGGGGAAATTGAGTTAAAATATTTCCCTTCCTTCCTGTTTTTCTATTTATTCTTATATTTGTTTATTTATTTATGTATTTCCATTTAGAATTCCTTTAAAATGGTGCCTAGATACTTTGTATCCCTGGGGAGGCCAAGATGCCAAGTAAGACTGTGTAGAAAATCAGTCTATGGTTATCACAGGTGTTTCTTCCCAAGAGCAGCTAGCAGGGGAAGGAGGGTGGGGTTGGGACCTGCAGGAACGCAGTTCTAGAGTAAAAGAAGAGGAACATATTGCAGAGGAGACACTTATGGTGGGAATATAAGAGCTTATTTTGGAGGAGATGAGTAAAAAGGGTGTTGATAGAGTAACTTTTCTGGGAAAACAGTCAAAATTTTTAAGTTAAAATTTTTCTGTATTTGCATTCTGGAAATCATTGTATTTCAGAGCCTCCAAAAGGAAGGAAAAGAAAATCCAGAACAACAGAACCAAAAAAACCAGTGGAACCCAAAAAACCTGCTGAGTCAAAAAAATCTGGCAAGTCCACAAAATCAAAAGACAAGCAAGAAAAAATTACAGACACATTTAAAGTGAAAAGAAAAGTAGACCGTTTTAATGGTGTTTCAGAAGCTGAACTTTTGACCAAGACTCTCCCTGATATTTTGACCTTCAATCTGGACATTGTCATTGTAAGGGTCTTTGTCCTTGATTGTTCTTTTTATTTTTTAAAATTTTTGATATATTTTTAAATTTAAAAATTATTTAGTTTCGTCATATTTGAGTTAGTTTCCCCATTTCTTGGTGACGAGAAGTCCTGGTTTGATTTTATAAATAGCATCGGAGGATTAGCTTTATTTAAGAGTTGTTTTTATAAATAGCATTTTGCTGAAAAGAAACCATTTCTGAGAATTCTTTTGATGGTAAACAGTGTCATCTTCATGAGGTTGTGTTATATGGGTGATAAGCACCAGATTGGGGCTGTCTGGGTTCAAATCCTGTTTCAGGTATGACCTTGGACAACCCTTAACCTTTCTAAACACCAGTTTCCTCATTGATATACCAGGGATGATAAAAATACCTCCCTCATAGGGTTGCAATTAAATGAAATAATCCATGTGGATTACTTAGATTGCATGATACCTGTGAGAACTCCATAAATGATAGCACTGATTTTGAACTTTTATTTTTGTCGGTAACTGTAAGACACATCAGCATGTGCACAACTGTGTAGGTGGTGTGGAGTAAGCTTCTTGTTGGGAGTTAAAACCAGTGGCCAGGCTTGGGGCAGGCCATGAGCTCAGATTGATTGAGTAGGACCTCTCTTTTTTCAGACTGAAAGCAGCCTACTCGGTGAGGATAAGGGGTCTAGGGTCATGAGGAATTCAAACTGGTTTTTAAAAACAACAGGAAAACTTTTAATATAAAGGAAATTGCTTTCCTCTATGTGGAATACTTTGTTCAAACCAAGAGTAGTAATTGATAAATGATATTGCTTATGATGCTAGATTACATTTGTATTTTGATCAATTCAGTTTTGTTTACTGTTGCTCCATAGAAGCCCTAAGGCTTAAGTCCTACCTTTTAAGACTGAAATGTATAATTACCATGTTTTATAGATTGGCATAAACCCAGGACTCATGGCTGCTTACAAAGGGCATCATTACCCTGGACCTGGAAACCATTTCTGTAAGTGGTTACTTTTTTTATTAATTTACTTTTAAGTTATATGTCTTTGCTAATGGTTTTTTTTTTAATTGTATTTTTAAAAAGAAAGAGACAGTGTAAATATATATTCATGTTTCATGTTCTCTGTGTTTGTATGTACATGAAAACAAAGAGTTTAAAATGATATGTCACCATTAACATTTTGGTATACAAGAGGAGAAGGACATGAAAAAATACTTTCCCTTTTGGTTTTTTTGAATTGTTTTTAATGAGTTTTACTACTTTTTATAAATTTTTTTTTTTTTTTTTTTAGAGACAGGATCTCACTCTGTCTCCCAGGCTGGATTGCAGTATCATGATCATAGTTTACTGTAACCTCAAGCTTCTGGCTCAGGCAATCCTCCCACCTCAGCCTCCCAAGTAGCTAGGACTGTAGGTGTTCACCACCACGCCGGCTGATTTTGAAGTTTTCACAGAGACCAGGTCTTACTATGTTGTCCAGGCTGGTCTCAAATTCCTGGCCTCAACTGGTCTCCCTGCCTCTACCTCCCAAAATGCTGGGTTTACAGGAGTGAGCCACTACACCTGGTCTAAACAATTTTTTAAAATTGTTATCTATAGACATAGTAATGATAGCACATCTCTGTGGCAATGCAGACAGAACAGAATACTTCATACTTTTAGGCTGGGCGCGGTGGCTCACGCCTGTAATCCTAGCACTCTGGGAGGCCGAGGTGGGCGGATCGCTCAAGGTCAGGAGTTCGAAACCAGCCTGAGCAAGGGTGAGACCCCGTCTCTACTATAAATAGAAAGAAAGAAATTAATTGGCCAACTAAAGATATATATAGAAAAAATGAGCCGGACATGGTGGCGCATGCCTGTAGTCCCAGCTACTCGGGAGGCTGAGGCAGAAGGATTGCTTGAGCCCAGGAGTCTGAGGTTGCTGTGAGCTAAAAGCTGATGCCACGGCACTCACTCTAGCCTGGGCAACAGAGTGAGACTCTGTCTCAAGGAAAAAAAAAAAAAAGATTCATACTTTTAAAGTAAACTTTACAACAAGTACAACCATTGTTGCGTTGCCCTGTGTATGTGTCAGTTGTCTTATGTAACACTGCCTGCTAGAATAATGCA
The DNA here is from genome assembly GCA_963574885.1 of Lepilemur ruficaudatus. Taxonomy (NCBI): domain Eukaryota; kingdom Metazoa; phylum Chordata; class Mammalia; order Primates; family Lepilemuridae; genus Lepilemur; species Lepilemur ruficaudatus. The sequence goes on from CAUYRT010084886.1 coordinate 13,692, forward strand.
TGCAGTGGCCCCTCAGGAAACACTAATTTATTATCTAATGGTAATATTAAAAACATGTAGGGAAAATGATAGTAATGTGTTTTTGGAACTAATAACATACTGTTTCTATTATTTTAAAAAGATTTTTTTCCTAGGGAAGTTTTTTCTAGAGAATTCAAGTTTTTTTGGGGGGGAGCTTTTAATTTTCTCCACTGTCAAGGTGTTTGCATGTTTTTAGTCTATTAGTGCACGTATTTATCTGTGAGGTATTCCAGGAGCAGGTGGTGATATCACCAATTATTGAAAAGGAGAACAAGTAATTTTAAAGTTTCCTACACTAAGTAGCTGTTTATTCCCAGACAGGCATTTACCATAACCCCCTGTGAAAAGGAGATGATAATAGTATTCCGTAAGATAATTATGATGACTAAAAGAGATAATCCATGAGAAGGGCTTAGCGTATTCCCCAGCACGTAGTAATTGCTCGGTACGGTATTTAGCCTATGTTATAATTTTAAATATACTAAATCTTTTTTTTAAAATTTCAAGAATAAGAATGTAGACTACCATATCAGTTCTTTGAACAAAAGCCTTTGACCTTCTGCAGAAATAAACTGAACTCTCTTTTCACAGGGAAGTGTTTGTTTATGTCAGGGCTGAGTGAGGTCCAACTGAGTCATATGGATGATCATACTTTACCAGGAAAGTATGGTATTGGGTTTACCAATATGGTGGAAAGGACAACGCCAGGCAGCAAAGATCTTTCTAGGTAATTACACAGCATTTATTTCTGTGAGTTGGAATCTTGACCATGCTGGTACCTACATACTCTAGGAACATTGTGTGTATGTTGCTTAAGCTGAGCTTAACAAATGTGTGATGTGATCTTTTATTGAAAGCTGCCTGGATTCAGCATATTATAAATATTGCCCTATTTATATTTTTGACTACTTTTTAATTCAATTTTAGTAAAGAATTTCGTGAAGGAGGACGTATTCTAGTACAGAAATTACAGAAATATCAGCCACGAATAGCAGTGTTTAATGGAAAATGTAAGATTTACTTTTAAATTTCATCTTTTTTCTTTGCTAACATTATGGGCAATGTAAATATGTTTGTATTTCATTTTAGGTATTTATGACATTTTTAGTAAAGAAGTTTTTGGAATAAAGGTTAAGAACTTGGAATTTGGGCTTCAGCCCCATAAGATCCCAGACACAGAAACTGTAAGTCTTTAAAATTATACTTGTAAATCAGCAAAGTATGAATTTTTTCTAGCTAATTTACCTTTTTTATTTGTCTATCCATTGTAATTTATGCCATGAAAAAACCACACTATATTTTGCTGAATAATTTTTATATATCAGCTTGAACTAGTAGTTGCAAATGAATTCAGATACTGTTAGAGTTTTATTAAAAAAAAAATTTGTCAGCTAAGTGTCTTAATGATGTTATGTTATTCAGCTAAAATATTGAGAGGAATTGGTTCACATACTACATTCAAAATATATTTAATGACTTATAGTTGTGAAATTCAAATGGTTTAACCCTTGTACTCAGTTGTGAAACAAACATGTAAACACAGACATCTTCCTGATTAGTCAAACTAATTGCCCCATTTATATATCTTAGCCAAACTTCATTTTATTTTTATTTATTTATTTATTTATTTTTGAGACAAGATCTTGCTCGGTCACCTGGGCTAGTGTGCAGTGGCATCATCATAGCTCATTGCAAGTTGAAACTCCTGGACTCAAGCAATTCACCTGCCTGAGCCTCTGGAGTACCTAGGGATAGAGGTGTATACCACCACACCTAGCTAATTTTTCTGTATTTTTTGTAGAGACAGGGTCTCATTCAGTCTGGTCTCAAACTCCTGGCCTAAAGCAAATATCTGGACTTGGCCTCCCAAAATGTTAGGATTACAGGTGTGAACCACGGCACCCAGCCCCACTTTCATTTTCGAGCCATATAAATAACACAGCCCAGACAAACATCCAGCCAGCCTAATTGGCATTTGATACTGTTGTCTTTTATACAAAGCCATCGTGAAATAACATAGTAGTTTTCAAACTATCATTTCTACAGAGCTTCTGCGACATTTGGTTCCAGTTTTGCTTCTTAAATACAGTTTTAAGTTTTGCTTACACTTTAAAAAAAACAGTGCACAGACTTACATGCTGTGTATATAACATTTTAAATCATGGAGAACCAATGTGCTGCCTAGTTTTTGTGGAGACCTCAGAATAATGTTTCTTCCACCTACATACATACGAACTTCTCTGTTTCTAATTTCTTATAAATATGCAATTGATGTTAGGTTGTAGCACCAGTTTTTATTTAAATGGAGGTCCACCTTTGCCTACTTGATTAAAATCGAACAAGTGAGTTCACTTCTTCCATCATTGTGAAATGCCAGGCAAGGCTCTTAGATATATGTGATCACAGAAGTACAATAATAAGTGAACTTGGATCATATCATGATAGGTAGTTTTAGCTCCCATAATGAGCTTTGAGTGCATTTATCTTTTAAAATATATTCTTTATCATGAAAAATTAATAGTTATTGACGTTAGTGGTTAAACTTTGAAATAAAAATTTAATTTTTCAAGTTTCTAGATTGTTTTAACTGTATATCATCTTGAGATTGGAAAATACGCTGTTAAAAAACCTTGTAACATTTATACTTATATACCTTTATGAATCAGGATTTTCTAAATGCTGCATAACCAAAACAAAATAAATAAATACTATGTTTTTTCCTGTGGTACATGATATGGAGGCCAATTTAAAACTTGCAATGAATGTCAGCAGTTCATCAGCCTCATTCATATACATATACACACATATATATAAAGAAAGAGTTGTGTTCTTAAAGGACAATTTGTCACCATCAACCAAAATGATAAATGGAATTGTCTTTCTAGCAATTCCACTTCTAGGTATTTATCCAACAGATATACTCACACATATTTGAAATTAAATATGTATAAGGTTTTTCACTACAGCTTATAACAGCAAAAGATTGGAAACAACCTAAATGTCCACAGTTAGACTCTGGTTAGATAAATTATGAAAGTACTAGCCAACTAGAAAAAGGAAGCTCTTTTTACTTTGATATTTGGTACAGAATTTCTCCTGAAATACATTGTTGAGTAAAAAAAAAGGAGTAGAGCATGTTGCCATTTGTGTGTTTTTTAAAAAGGATTAGCCACCTTTGGTTGTGTATTTATGGAATACTTCTGGCAATATTGATTGCCCTTGGGGAAGGGAACTAGGTGGATAGAGACAGTTGGGTAGGAAGACTTCTTCATATGCTCATAGGCCCTTTTGTCCTTTCTGAATTTACTTGCTGTTAAAAAGAACAGACTGCTAATTCATAGATGAACACTGTGGGGGGAGCCTCATTATTTTCTATTTATTGACTTGATAATAAGTAAATATTACAGATTTAAACTTAAACACGACGTTATATATATATATTTGTATGTAGGTAAGTATCAAGTTATTAACCCAAATAAAGATAAATTTTCTAATCTCAATATGAATGGATTCGATAGAATTGTAAGATTTCTGAAACTATAAAATCTTGTGATTCTAGCTCTGCTATGTTATGCCATCATCCAGTGCAAGATGTGCTCAGTTTCCTCGAGCCCAGGACAAAGTTCATTACTATATTAAGCTGAAGGACCTAAGAGATCAGTTGAAAGGCATTGAACGAAACACAGACGTTCAAGAGGTGCAGTATACGTTTGACCTACAGCTTGCCCAAGGTATGTTGCTGTTAGCACTCCTTTTATTCATTTCGTGTATATATACGATACAGGAAGTGTGTTGTGGATTTAAGAGCCAGAGAAGAGAAAATAATTATATTTGCAGCCAGAGTGCTCTGATAATGGATACTGGTTATTGTTTTCCTTTTATCAAGGTCTTCTGCCTACTCTGGGTACTCCTGTAGACATTGAGGATCTAAGAAACATTGTTTCCCACTTAAAATTAAATGTGATAGGTTTTTACAGTTCATATGAGTTGATTTAGTATATGCTATAAAGAGTTTAAAAGATTGTAGTGAAAAATGTATCTCAGCATCTATGAACATTCAAGAAAAAGAATTGTTCATGATCTCTGAATAAAGCTATTTTCAAAATTGTGGTACAAAATCAGTTTTGAATCCTTTTTACCCTCCTCACAGAGGATGCAAAGAAGATGGCTGTTAAGGAAGAAAAATATGATCCAGGTTACGAAGCAGCATACGGTGGTGCTTATAATGAAAATCCATGCAATAGTGAACCCTGCAGCTTCTCTTCACATGGGCTAAGTATGTTTCCCTCCATGTGTGAATTCCTTCCAAACACTTGCTTCTGTCAGGATGGCAGGGCGGGTGGGTGCGGATTTAATAGAGAGTAAAGTATTAAAGAATGGAGCTAAACGATGGGTATACACGGTCATACATTGGTGTAAAGGACATTGGAAACTAAGAAGTGGGGCGGATGAGAGGAGGATGAAGGACAAAAACGTACCTGTCAGGTACAACACGCACTGCTCTGGTGACAGGCTCACTAAAAGCCCTGACTTCAGCATGATATAATTCATCCATGTAACAAAAACACTTGTATCCTTTGATATTTTAAAATTTAAAAAATTATAATAAAGGCCTGGCGCGGTGGCTCACGCCTGTAATCCTAGCACTCTGGGAGGCCGAGGCGGGAGGATCGCTCAAGGTCAGGAGTTCGAAACCAGCCTGAGCAAGAGCGAGACCCCATCTCTACCAAAATTAGAAAGAAATTAATTGGCCATCTAAAAATATATAGAAAAAATTAGCCAGGCATGGTGGCGCATGCCTATAGTCCCAGCTACTCAGAAGGCTGAGGCAGGAGGATTGCTTGAGCCCAAGAGTGTGAGGTTGCTGTGAACTAGGCTGACGCCACAGCCCTCTGGCCTGGGCAACAGAGACTCTGTCTCAAAAAAAAAAAAAATTATAATAAAGAGTAGGAATAGTAATATAAAAATTTATTTAGTTACTAATAATGAAAATGTGATGGTTATGTGATGTTTACACATAATTTTACAGCTCATTTTCTGTAAGTCATGGATTCTAAGCCATTCTAGTTGCATTTTCCTTCTTTAATAACAAATGGGGATTTATCATTCCTATATCTGAAAGTAGAACAGAAACTTAGAATTGCATTCAGGAAGCTTGCTTAACTATTATAATAATTCTCCTTCACCAAGCTGTTGAAATCTCCTAATGTGATCATTTGAAACTTATCAATAGCATAAACTAACATTCTTTTCCCTTCTTAGCAGCTGACAGTGATGAGTTAAGAGGAGAATCAGCTCTCAGTAACATTCCAAATGGGCAGTGGATGACCCAGTCGTTTACAGACCAGATTCCTTCCTTTCATAATCACTGTGGAACTCAAGAACAGGAAGAAGGAAACCATGCTTAAGAATGGCATTGCTCAGCTCTCCTTCAATGCTGCAGTTTTAATGCAGTTGTCAAGAAGTAGAACCTCAGTTTGCTTAACTGAAGTACTTTATTAGTATTTTACTCTAGTGGTGTAATTATAGTACAGAACAGTTGTGTGGTAGTATGAACTCTGTGAACCTAAGTAGCTTGGAAGAAAAAAGTAGGGTTTTGTATGAGTTTTTGTATCATTCCAGCTTTTTATATACTATATTTCATTTATGAAGAAATTCATAATTTCTTTTGGCAGTCACTGTTGTTCTGTAATTTTAAAATACGACAGTCTGAATATTTATAGTTGAGTCTTAACTGTGCATACACCCAGATACACCGTTATCCCTTTTATGGGCGTGCTAATAAGTTACCACAGGTAAAGAGGCAAAGGTGCTGATTTTCATATATGAAGTTAACCCTCAGTGGAGTCTCATTTGTTACTTTTTAGTGGTAACCAAGGGTCAACTCAGAGCTCCCTGTGCACATATGCACACTCTGACCTCTTTGCTTTACCGTTGCTGAGTGTTTGTGAGAGTTGCTTAGTAGTAGAAATATAGAGTATGGCCTTGCAGTAGCGAAGCTAACCTGACCTTACCTAGCAGAGCATTGAGCCCTGGCTTTGGCCTCCTCACTCCTGTGTGTTAATCCTCGAATAGGTGCTAACTATTCTGGGATGGTAGGTTCCAGAGAATGCATAGACCTTTTACATTTTGTTACTCATCTCTGTTTTACTTGAGACACATAAATTTGATAGGGAAGGAACTGAATTTCTCCGTGAGTATTTATTACCATTCTCGTTTTATCCTCCTTGGCTTTAAGGAAATGACATGGAGAGTGATAAGAAATGAACTTCCAGGCTGAGCAACAAGATGCTGGAGATGTTGGATACTCTTATTTAAGCTGGTGCTTTATATACATGAGATGTACTAAAATAGATGATACAGAATTTTTCTTGCTAGGTAAATCTAATAAGCCAATAATTTAAAAACTTTTTTCTATTTACTGTTTGTTACTGTGGACTAAGTGAACCTCATGGAAAGGTTGGTTTGAATTATGTAACTTTGTGATTTTCTAATGCATTTTCCATGGTGCTACAGTAGTCCAGACTACTAGGTCTGATAGGTATTAAAGTGGGCTATTTAGAAATGCCATTTGCATTTACTCCTAATCACTCTTGAATATTCAGATTTCATACGTACCCAGGGAGCATGCTGTTTTTTCAGTATAAAGTATTTATGAGGTTTTTATCCCCCAGGAGCTTATTTGGCTAGTTCGTCTCTTAATAGTAAGAGAAAAAAATTGTTGTTAATCTTAACATGCTTTTTAGCTGTAGCTGTGATGGATTTTATCTTTCCTAAGGTCTAGGTCAAGCTGTGTAAAAGTCATTTATGTTATTTAAATGATGTACTGTACTGCTGTTTACATGGACCTTTTGTGCGGGTGCTTTGAAGTGCCTTGCATCAGGGATTAGGAGCAATCGAATTATTTTTTCATGGGACTATGTAAAGCATGTAACTAGGTATTGCTTTGGTATATAATTATGGTAGCTTTACATAGATTTTTATTATTTGAGTGGGGAAAATATCCTTTAAATTATGTTAGACACTCACTAGAGAATGGATCTGAGAATTTTCCAAGTATACAATAATGGTGTTTTTCATTAAACATGACAGACAAGTAGTAAATGTTGATATATCCTGTACATGACAGTATGAGACTTTTTCATTAAATAATATTGAGAGGTTTTAAAGTTCATTTGAAAGTCTGATGGTTTTTACAATAAAAAATAATAAGAATGGTTATCCTTAAGTTTTAAGTGTTTTCTGTAGCAAGACTTAATGGTATTCTTTCCTCCTTTAAACCTGAGAACAGTTAACCTTTTGTTATATTTAACAGGTAGAATAATATATATGATGAAAATCGTAAAAATCTATGAATTTTTATTTTTCAGACATCCATATTTTAAATGTAATAGTTCTACAAAAGACAAAATTGGCAACCTGTTAAAAAATATCTGCATGTGAAAAATATTAATACATTTAGAAAGTTTTAAAATTTGTGTATATAATTGTCATTCAGTATTAAGCAAATTGCTGATAAACTAGATGGGTTTAATTCTTCCCAACAGTGTTTTTTAGTCACATAACCTTGACTTCCATAATTACCATTTGTACTTAAAGAATTCAATGCTTATATGGGACAAAGGACAACGTGCACACAGTAGTTAGTTTTTGTTTTGAAAATTGTAGATCAAAGGTACTGTTCATAAAGAACAATGTTGTATAGTAGGCTACAAAGGGATCATTCCACATTTTTACACAGGGAATATTTTAAATGTTGAGTTATATCAGCTGTTGTGATTGAGTTTAAATATCCCTGCAGGGTCAGGAACAAACCAGCTTTCCCATAAGTGGTTGTGAACACTAGGGAAGTCCCAGGGTTTGTGTCTTCCATTCCAGTGGAGTAATTTAGCTTCCTGCAGAAAATGCTCCGAATATCTGGCATCTGGATTCCAGCCTTCATTGTGTGTAGAGAAAAATAATAGACTTGTTAGAGAACAAAATTTTCATATTAAAAATTGAATACAAGTACATGGTAAAAAAAAATTAAAAGGTTATGCAATGAACTTTTACCCACCCCAAATCTCCAAAGCAGCCACTGTTAAAGAGCTTCTCATGAATCCTTCTAGTAATATTCTACCTGTATACCTATGTAGGATAAACATGTTTTGAAAGAAGACAAAATAGAGCATAGTGCTGCCTTGCCTTTTTTGTTTTTTATTTCATTTATTGATTGATTTATACTTTGCATTTTTAAGTTACTGTCTTTGAAACTTTCCACAGCAGTACATGTAGATTTACTGAATTATTTTTATGACTACATAGAATGGGTACATGATTATTTATTGACTGAGTTCCTTATTAAGGACACTTAGATGGTTTCTGTCCCATCACTAGCATAAACAGCACAGCAATGAACAGTCCTCAGTATACGTCCAGTGTGGGTGTACAAATGTATCTGTAGGATAAAATTTTGTAGGTGGGATTGCTAGATTGAAGGGTGTGTGTCTTAAATTTTGATAAATTGCCAAATTGTCACCAAAGAAGTTGTGTCAGTTTCCCTCCCACCCAGGGTCAGTAGGACTTCTTATTCTCTACATTACACCCCCTTAATATGGCAACATTTTCTTTTGAAAAGTCTTGTTTTTAACCATATGAAATGTGACTAAAAATAGGATCGACTTTTTTAACAAACAGTAGTCTCCATTTTAATATTATTCCCCTCATAAGTGATCACTTAAAGAGACTGTGGGCCGGGCACAGTGGCTCACGCCTGTAATCCTAGCCCTCTGGGAGGCCAAGGTGGGAGGTCAGAAGTTCGAAACCAGCCTGAGCAAGAGTGAGACCCCGTCTTTACTAAAAATAGAAAGAAATTCATTGGCCAACTAAAAATATATAGAAAAAATTAGCCAGGCATGGTGACGCATGCCTGTAGTTCCAGCTACCCGGGAGGCTGAGGCAGAAGGATCGCTTGAGCCCAGGAGTTTGAGGTTGCTGTGAGCTAGGCTGACGCCATGGCACTCTAGCCCAGGCAACAGAGCGAGACTGTCTCAAAAAAAAGAAAAAAGAGAAAATAAAGAGACTGCCCTCTTACCCTAATATTGCCATGGCTAAGAATATTTTTTAAATACCCATTCTAGAGTACATTAAGATAGTACGAAGATAAAATTTATTTTAAAAATCCTCTATGGTGTTACTGTTTCTTTCCATGAAAGGACATTTGATATTTTTTAAAGACAACTGAAAATCCACTGAATAAAGAGAGTGATTAACTAGGGTTATGTTATTCTGGTTTATGATAACAACAACAGAAGAGTCTAGCTTATATTATTCATAAGCATAGCTTTGAAGGCAGCTGCAGAAGAGGAGCTAGTTGTTTCATGCTGTAGTAGCATAATTCGAATAATTATCAACTTCCAGGGTCTATACAAAGGAAATGCTTATTTGGGAAGACGTACCTACATATGAAAAGTCACTGCTAAGTAGAGCATCCTGATCTCTCAGCTTCATGACTACAGGGCTGTGTAGAACTACCCACCTCAGAGGGGCTTGCAATTTTGGTGATGGAACTGCTTTTGGCTAAATACATCTCATAAATTTAAAAAATCTTAAGCCTACCTGTTTAGACCCGAAATCAATACCCATTAGTATTACGTTACTCTCTGCATCTAAAATACTCTAAAACCAGATCATTTTTCAAATGATTTCTGTGTAGATGTACTTCGCACACCACTTCTGATTCTACAAACTTCGGCACAGGTGTAGGCTCTGTTCTACAAAGAAAAATGACTTCTTTCCCTTGGGAAGATTATGTCCTTCCCTGCTTGTCAGCAAGCTAGATATTTCACAAAATGTAATTCTGAGTCTCTGTTCCTGGATCATAAAACACTCTAACCTTATTGATCCAAGATCCTCATAGCTGTTTTAAAAAATAAGTTCCATGTTTTTTAAAAGACCTTCTACTTTGATGGGATTTTCTGTGCATGGAAATGTTGATATTTGACCTAAGAGTGAACCTAACATTATTATAAACCAAAACAGATAACTTCCCTAAGACGCTCTTATGTGCATATATTTGCTAAGGAAAATCAGGGAGGATTCTGGTAATGATGTGGAAACAACCTACACAGAATCACTGAGAGGAGATGGGGACTCGGCTTCCACAATTATGTCTGTTCTGCTAGGAGTTTAAGGGGCATAACACCTTGTGGGGTTGTTGTGAGAATTAGAAATAATATTCACCTTTCTCACCAGAACCTAGTCCAGCTCTTGGCAGTGTAATGGACACATGGTAAATATAAGTGCATATCTATTGCCTCCAATTCTAAAATAATCCCCAAAGGTCTGAAAACATAACTCCTTTGGCAATAAAATCTAGATCCCACTCAGTACCATATGACCTTTAAAAAAAATTTTTTTTTTCTAAATTTCTAAACAGGTCTGGCCTAGTGGTTTTAGATAAGAGGTTGTGGCCATGTGTTAGAATGAACTTGAATGTGTCTTCTGTGCTAGGCTCTGTTCTAAGCAATTTACATGTATTCAGTAATTTGTTCCTTATAAAACTTCAGAAGAGCCTGTTAGCTTCACTTTACAAATGAGGAAACTAACGCACAGAGAGAAACTGAGTAACTTGCCAAAGATCGTAGAATAGCAGAGTTGGGACTCCAATCCATACCCTAGAGCCTGCACTTGTGTAGTGAATAAAAGACTGTTAAGGGACGCACAGAGTGTATATCCAATAAATGACTGCTTTTTAAAAGATACATCTTAATGCCAGCTATCTAAATTCGTCATAAGCCATTATGCTACTTCATTTGGTGGTGTCCACTGTAGGCGACGCAAGAGGGCAATGAAGGCATACGAAAAAGTTTTGACAGTGAAAGTTCCATCTTAACAAGAGTTAATGTTTGCTGAGCACATAATACATTCTAAGCATTAGTCCAATAGCTTTTCATGATTTCCAGGAAACACAGCCCTCAAATAGCTAAGAACACCAGCTGCATTTGCAGACTCTGAGCACTGAGGGTTAAGTTACTTGTCCAAGAGGACCTGGAGGATCTAAACTGAAGAACCTGGTGCAATAGCACTCTCTCAACCATGGTGCTCACTGGGTCTACAAAATATACATTTGTGGGTGCGGTGCGCACCATCTGGGGGATGGACACACTTGAAGCTCTGCCTTGGGCGGGGCAAAGGCAATATATGTAACCTAAACATTTGTAACCCCATAATATGCTGAAATTAAAAATAAATAAAATATACATTTGTGTTGTTTTTCTAAAATACTTACCCAGGTGCCTTATGTGCCACAGGGGGTTGATCGTGGAATATTTCCCATGAAACACAATCAACATTGGGGAGGTGGCCACCCCTCCTCCCAGGGAGCTGCTATAGAGGTTTTCCCTAAGAAATGAAATAGAAAAGCAACATTTGGACTACAGCTGCCACAAACTCAGATATAGCAGAATATAATACTTTTAAAAGATGTAAGACATTCTCTCACTATATAATAAGACTTACGGCCTTTCATTTTCCCCCAACTTTTTATTTTGAAAATTGTTAAACCTACACAAAATTGTGAGAATACCATGAACTCCCATACATATTGCCTAGTAGATCACAGTGTTAATATTTTGCCATTTTAACTCAGTTGTTTTTATGGTAGACACAAATCAGATTCTGATCCTACATTATTTAGAATAACCTTACAAATTCAAGGTTATAATGGTACCAAAACATCCAGATAAAAAAGACTGATGGGAAATACAATGGCATGATAATAGTGGTTGTGTTAGTTACTTCTATTTTCTCTAAACTTCAATAATGAAAAATTATAAATTAAAAAAATCAACCTTAAAAAGCAAAGTCAGCTTTATAAAATAATCCTTAACAAGCAATGTATGTAAGAAAGACAAACTCGACTAAGATAAAGATTTTCAGTGAAAAAGATTCAAGTCACGTTATTAAACAACTGATTAGAAAAATGTGTAATAAACAACTCCGTATTCCACGGGGCCTGGATTCCTCTGATTTGTATCATTTGGGGAAAGATTTTAACCTACTGCCCCCTTTTCTTCCTCAACAGTGCCTCTAAGAAAATCTGACCTAACAAGACTGAAATGCATAGAAAATTAATTGCATAATTTTGTTCTCAGGCATGGAAAATACGGTAGAGAGGGCAACACATACTCCACGTTTTTTTGCATCCACTTTTCCAGTTGTTTGGTGATGCGCTGGTGTTTCCATTCCGTCATGTTGGCAACAATCACACCAGGATTGAAAGAGCAGGTGCTGGGGCTGATGCCAAGGTCTTTTATGGTCTTCTTCCGGTAGTCCAGATAGCCCATATATGTATTCTGGAAGGGGACGGGATATGCATGCGTTTGGCCAATGAGTCTTTTGTTTCTGAAAAATGATCATTTTCTTGAAGCCCTAGTGCAGTCTCTCTGGGTTTCTTTGTGTGTCACTGGCCACTTTCTAGTGTTTTTGTTTTGTTTTGGTTGGGTTTTTTTGCTGGTTCCCCTCATTTCTCTGACCTTTAAATGCTGAATGCCCCAGGTCTCCGTCCAGCACCTGTTCCTTTCTCTAGCAAAACTCCATAGACGTCCTCATCCAGTCTCATGGCTCTAAACACCGTCCATCTGGCAGCCCTGACCTCTCCTCTGGACTTCTGACTCCTATACCTGCCAACTAAATGTCTCCTTTCAGACAGTTAGCAAGGTAGCTCCAACTTACATCCAAAACTTGATCCCAATCCTTCCCTGCAACCTGCCTCACCTCAGCCAGTGGCATCTTTATCCTGGTTACCTGGGCAGAAAACCCGGGGTCATGACATCATCCTTGACACCTTTCTCACTCACTCCTCATCTGAGTCTGTCAGCAAATCCTGTTGGTCCCATCTTTTTGTTGTTGTTATTGAGACAGAGTCTTGCTTTGTTGCCCGGGCTAGAGTGCCATGGTGTCAACCTAGCTCACAGCAACCTCAAACTCCTGGGCTCAAGTGATCCTCCTGCCTCAGCCCCCAAGTAGCTGGGACTACAGGCACACGCCAAAACGCACAGCTAATTTTTTCTATTTTTAGTAGAGACGGGGTCTTGCTCTTGCTCAGGCTGGTCTCAAACTCCAGAGCTCAAGCAATCCTCCCACCTTGGCCTCCCAGAGTGCTAGGATTAGAGGCGTGAGCCACCGCACCAGGCCATAGCACCTCACATTTCAAAGCTACTTTTTGGTTTCCACATTACATGTAGGTTCAACTTTCCTCATTTCCACAAGGGTAAGGAGATTTTTACCCTCGAACAAAATCAATATTTTCCTCTATTGAAAAGGGGGGAAAAAAGAACAATGGTCAAAACTCTGAAAATAGAACCAATAGTTCAGGGAGTCTTTTTTGTAAAAAACACCATCTCTGACATCGAGTGTGGTTATAGGAACTGCAGTAACAAGTATCATTTCTGGAACATTTATTAGTACTACATGCTGGGCACTTTGACATCATGTTATTTCATTACAGCTCATAAAGACACAACAAAATAGACATTATCGTTGTCATGTTTCAGATACGGAAAGTGGCACTTGGCAGGGTTAAAGTAACTCGCCTCGGAGTTAGCAAGGAATGGAGCTGGGATTCGAACTACAAGCCCAGATACCTGTGCTGGCCGCGAGGGTTTTCGAGGTAGAGATTACACTCAGTTAGAGTTACAGGGGCACAGAAGGGCCCAGAAGAGCAGGGCAGGGGTGGGATTTCCAAAACAGTGTGCCCACCTGCAGCCCCACAAGTCTGTGTATGTCCTGAGTGGAGGGCAAGTCGCAGTCATCCGAAAAAGCTGCCGCGTGGCCCAGGGCCAAGGTAGTGTCATACAGTTCTTGGATATCACCTGCATTTAGAAACGCCAGCAGTTAAAATATTATAGCATTTGTTTAGGAGCTTCAACAAGTCCTGATTTTGCTATGGAAGAAGAGTGTCAGGTCCCTAACTTCAAGTGGCTTGGTAATTTACTTAATAAGAATAGTTCGTACCAATTTAGAAAACCACTTGAAGATTAATTCAGTTTATTTCTGTTGCTATGTAGGTGCCACACCAATGCTTATCTTATTTGTATGTGGAAGAGAGAACACAACATTTAAACACCGAACTTTAGCTCACTCCTAAGAGTGTCACTGGGGAGACATTATTTCTATACATTTTAGGGCTGCAGAGGAAGGAAAGGCTTCCAAGCTATTTATTCCAGACTTTGATAATCAGAGAGTCAACTGGATAGTTCAGGGGAGTATCAACCCCTTTTCAAAATATTTCCAAATTTACAACCATACTGTACTCACAACTTTAATAAGCAGTCAAAATCACTAGGCATCTAGCTATTTGGAAAATGAAGAAGTCATTCTACTTATCAGTTGCTCCTTTTCCAAGTGTTCTTGGCAGTCAGCGAGTGTACCTTGCACAATTACATCATCGTCCAAATAGATGACTTTCTCGTGTTGGTGGATAAGGAGAGGGAGATAAAATCGAACAAAGTTCAGCTGTTAACAAAAGAAATGATGGTGGGGAAGAGGCATATGGCTCACTGTCTTCTGGGGATACTGGAAAGTTGACTTTGACCATGGCCTCAGCTCAGCTCCAGGTTTATTTTTTCTTTTTTTCTTTGAGACAGAGTCTCACTCTCTTGCCTGGGCGAGTGCCGTGGCGTCAGCCTAGCTCACAGCAACCTCAAACTCCTGGGCTCAAGCAATCCTCCTGCCTCAGCCTCCCAAGTAGCTGGACTACAGGCATGCACCCCCACGCCTGGCTAATTTTTTCTATTTTTAGTAGAGACTGGGTCTCGCTCTTGCACAGGCTGGTCTTTGAACTCCTGACCTCAAGCTGTCCTCCCGCCTCAGCCTCCCAGAGTGCTAGGATTACAGGCGTGAGCCACTGCACCCAGCCAGCTCCAGGTTTGGAACAGAATAAAACAAAGGCTATAGAGATGTCTCACCCGAGCTTCCTCATACCCAACTTATCTGTGCCCTGGGGCTGAAACCAGCGCTGGCGGACCAGCAATTCTCCTAGATCCAAATCCCCTGCTGCTGGGGCTGTTGCCACTTTCATCTCTGTGAATTGCTGCAGCCGGAGTCACAGAGGCTTCCTAGACCATCTTTTAGGGTACAAATTGCCTGCCTTCCTCTACTCTACATTCAGTCAACTAAATCAGCCTTAAAGACACACACACACACACACACACGTGTCATTTCAACAGCAACCTTTTAGCTCTTTGAACCAGAAAAAGGTCAGAGAAGCATGAGCTATGGGAATGAGTTTGAAAGTTTCATTGGTAACACCACCATTTAATCTGAAGTGCCAACTCAGCTTGCACTCTGACAATATGGAGGAGAAAGATCATATCCTACACAGAGGGCTTACAGAATTTAGTAAATTCTCAAGGATACGTTTAAGTAACGACATACGTTTATGTCGAAGGTGGCTGCAGTTTCTGTAAAACTGCCAGCAAAAGCACCGCTCTATGCAGCAGAGGGCCCCTTTTGTAGGAACTCTTGCAGTAAAATACCTTAGGATTTCCAATGCCAGGAAAAAAGTTGGTGTCTCCTGAAAATTGTTGTCTTAGTCAATGCTATGAAGTGTACAATCCATCCTGTGGCTGTTTTTTTTTAGCTGCTGGGACACTCAGAGCTAGGTTTAATGCACAATCACAGGACACACAACAGCCTACAGGCTTGGCGTATTTTTTTCCTGGCCTCTCTACCTGGCCCGCGTCCAGCTCCCACCCCTGCAGACCATATTCACACACACAAATGCATTCTACGTTTTTTTATGCTTCATTTCATCTTTAATAGCTTCGTTATGTTTATGTAAACCATCTTAAATCCTTTCTGGAGTAGGTGGCTTATCAATTATAAATAAGCAGAGTCTGGTGGAGATCTAACACCATGAGGCTTCAAAAATATTCCAGCTGCGTCCCAGTGGCTAGTGCTCCGCGTGGAAGGAAGTTTCCCCAAGGACTGTCCCCAACACATGCACGATTCCCACTCACAGGCTGGAGCAATTCAGGCCTCGAGGCATCTGGTCTGATCTTCCCTTTGAGGACCGTAGGGTTGAATTCCACAATTTTAAAGTTTATTTCTCTCAGTTTAGAATGTTCAATCCACTTTCTAAAGAAATGACAGAAAACGTTTTGCACACACTTCAAATCTTCCCTCAGGGTCAATCTGTTGCCTCCTTAGAAAGGCAAAGATAAAATGTGTGTAAACTTAGTAGAGTTTAGTCTATAAATCCTGATTCTGATTTTTTCCCGTCATCTGGTCTGGCTTTAAATCTTTCCCTTTTTCCTCCCCGCTTAATCACATAACTCTTTCTGCAAAGGAAATGAAGCAAAATAGTAATAACCAAATATCTCCCCAGATCCAAATAATTTCCCCCAGAAACAGGAAGAACAAAAGTGCCCCTTCTTTCTTATAAAGCAGCATCACGTAACTTTTCCTGCACTGGATAGTGTTGTTCTCGTTAATATCTGGCCACCTAATGAGTGAAAAATTACGTGTCACTCATGTGACATATGTTTCGATTTGCATTTTTAAATAATGCAAATATATTTTAATTGACATTTTCCTGTCAGTAACATAGAACATCTTTTCACGTTTGTTTGCCATTTGTACGTTTTTTTCTTCTGTGAATTGCCTGTTCATACTCTGTGCCCATTTTTCTGCTAGACGCTTGTGATTTTAAATTTTTTGGAACAATTCTTTATTTTGAATAGTAATCCTTTATCTGTAACACATGTTGAAAGTATTTCTTCCTAGTCTGTTATATGACTAATTTCACCTTATTGTGTTCTTCATCATGCAAAAGTTTTTAAATGTTATGCAGCCAAATCTGTCAGGTTTTCCTTACGATTTCTGGGTTCAGGGAGGCAGTCTCCAACCAAGATTGTATAATTATCCTACATTTTTATAAAACATTTAAATTTTGATTTCTGTTTATTTCTTCTTACTCTAACTCCAATTCAATTTTTAGTATAATGATAGGGAAGAGATCAGTTCAAAACTATATTATAATATATAAGTTATAAGTTCATAGTTCAAAAATTATAATTAGTTATGATTCAGGGCCATATTAAAATGGTTATGCTATGTTAATATTCTCTTAGGTTAAGAAAGCAGACAAAAGAGAGGCCATTTTAGAAAGACTTTCATATAATCTGCTTAAGGATTGGGGTTCTTTAGTTCGTTAGACAGTTCACGTCTGCAGAATGATGCATTGCAGGTTAATAAGGCTTTGCTGAAATTTCCTTAGCCAGGCAACACAATTGTCAGGTCACCAAGTAAACCTCAGGACATCCCCTCATTAGTTCTAATGACATCATTCCAATAAGGAAGGGAATCCATTTAAAGAAAGATAAGGAAGATTAAAAGAAAGTTGAAAGCTCCAAAGTCCGTAGTGCACAAATTTTACCGTATTCGGGACAGAGTGTTCCGGAGTCCGACGACGTAGAACAAAATGTTGGCGTCGGTGTTGCTGTAGATGCTGTTGATGGCAGCCATGGCAGCGCCCATTCTCCCTGCTGCTGCACAAATCACCACAGGAATCTCCTCTTCCAGTTCTTCGGGGGTCTCGGATTCAACATCTGGAAACATCAAAATCAGTGCCTCGGAACATGAAGGCATTTCACAGTAGAGCCAGATTACTAGTCTTCCACCCTCCTGGGGAAAGACAGTATAGTGTGGAAGAGACCGCTGATTGTTCTCCAGTATCCAGCCTCTCCTTCCCTTAGAAGAGAACTTTGGGATTTTGGCGGGCATGTAGCCAACGGCTAAGACTGTTTTACCCAGACTCCTTTTCAGCCTTGTATGATCAAGTCCTGACCTTCAAGTAATGTGTGCAACTACTGGGTCTGCCCTTCAAAGGAATGCTTACTTCCTCCTTGTCTTTCCCCTTTCCCCTGGCTGAAACATTGATATGATGGCAGGAGTTAGAGCAGCCATCTTAGACCACGAAAGGTGGACCAGGAAGCTACCTGTCGAGGACACCAAAACCATAAGATAGAAGGAATCTTGACCTGAATTATTGTGGAATGGATACATTAGCCTTATGCTTAAGAGAGAAAATAAACTTTATATTGTTTAAGTCACTATTATTTTGGAGCTCACTTTAAGAAGCCAATTGGATAGCTGAACGTACACACGGTTGAAAAACATATGAAGAACTGAAAAGCCTCAGTTGTCCAACATTCCTCAACTCTTCCCTAAATTGAGATAGCGACTTTGCCCACGCTGCTGTAAGATATACTGCTTGGGACTGTCCTTCCCCTAACCACCCTCTAGTCAAGTTTCCCAAATGCTGACAGCAAGAGAAAGGAGATAAATGAAAGAGCATGACTGATACATAAGAAAAATAATTGATTATTCTCCTGAGCATTGGCCATGATATACAATGCCAATGGCATAACATCATACTTTGATTCCACCATACACCTTCCAGGCATGAAGAATAATAATCACGGCATTTAGGGTATCCACCATCAAATGCCCGTCTGATTTTTACTTAAAGCCCTCTGTTTCTCTCTCTTCACAGAAATATTTTTGCAAAATCTCTATCACTCAGGCCCAGGGTAGTTCTAGTCGTTGTTCAATTCAATAAGCATTTATTGAAACTAACCACCAGCTACTGTGCTTTGTGTAATCTAAGACACACCTAATGGCCTCCCCTTTCTCCTTCTACATCTTTTCCACCAGCTTGCAACTGCATCTGAAATTTCCACCACTAGAATAATTTTGTTTTCGTGATATGTACACTGACATGAGAAAATGCTCATAATATACTGTTAAGGGGGAGAAGATCACAAAATCCTCTCTAGTGTTTGATCTCAACTTGATATATACATATTTGCAAACAGGCCTATGTCTATTTATGGAATCATACATGATTTGAATTCTATTAGTGTTTCTTATATTTTCCAAATAGTCTAAAGTAATTGTGAGTTATTTTTATAAGCAAACCAAGAAAAATATTTCTTAATGATTGTTCCTCTTTTTTTTGTTTGTTTGTTTGTTTTACATACAGTCAAAATGGAGAAACGATTGCTCCTTTTGAACTAAGTTGTCATCTTGGGGAGGTCCCCTGATCATGTGGTATGTTACCTGCAGGCAGTGAAGTGATCTGCCTGAAATGCAAATTTGACTTTTTCTTCATTGCTGGAAGTCCTTCAGTGGTTCCTAAAAGGTGAAGCCACATTCCTTCACTTGGCACCCAGGCTCCCCACAGTCCAGCTCCTGCTCACGTCTCCAGCCTTGTTGCTTTCTGCTCCAGCAATACCAAACTCCCCGTGGTCCCCTGAACACTCCACCACACTGTCTCTAATCTCAGCGCCTTTACACATGCTGCTCCCAATGCCTCGAATGCTTTCTCCATCGCTTTGTGCATGGCTAACCCTTACATATTCATTCCAACTGCAGCACAGACATCAGCTCCTTTGGAAAGTCTTTAAGAGCCCCCTGCACAAATTAGCAACCCCTCCTCTGTGCTATGTCCTTGCTCGTGGCTGGCTTGATCAGCTGCACTGCGGTTTATTTGGCTGTATATCTTCCTTTTTCTCCTATTACACTGTGCGAGGGCAAGGGTGGTTTCTTGTTCATTTCTGTATCCTCTGCAGCTATCCTAGGGCCAGGCTCATGGTAGATTCTCAATACAATTTGGATGGATGAGTGAGTTTATTAGATACCTCTATTTGAGCACTTGTCACAATGCGCTGTAAGAATCTATGTGTCTGCCTCCTCCACTAGACTGTAAGCTCATTATACTGTCCCCACTGAGTCTGGCACCTTGGAAGCACTTAATGAAAGTTTGCTGAAGTGAACTGAACTGAACTGATGGATTAGCCTGAGAGAATAGGGCCCTGGAGGAACGGTTCATGGGCTATTCCTAGGGCCAAAGAGAGAGGGAATTGTTGGAAAGCCAGGGCAGTGTCTGGCTGCCAGGCTCAGGCAGAGGCCTTCAGCAGACAGCAGGCAGCATGAAGTAGGAGGAAGGTGTCCTCGTGAAAGAGGGGACACACAAGAGAAGGTCAAACATCTTTGAGCGTACAGCTCTGCTGCAGACACATCACACCGTCCCACTTCTTATGGGTCTCTGCCTGTCCCAGAAGCTGGGAGCTAACCTAATCCAAAAACACTGCTCTCTGCCAAAAACTTTACCCCGGACAGAGTGAAGGATGAAGGCACATTGGAGAAATGCGATGGAAAGGTTCATCAACCGTAAATTCTTCATCAATGCTCCATCCTGGCAGTTTCTTTGAGAACCGTCTGTTGTACTGCTTGGATCCATGTTACCAACTGGTGTCTGAGCCAAAGCACTAAAAGGGTCAGCTACGGGGAAGCCATTTGGTGCCTAACAACATTAGAAAGCATCATAATGATGGCAGAATGGACTAAAAAGACACGCAGCTCTTACCAAACCATGCCTATTCCTAGAAGAAGTAAAACGTCTGCTCTCCCAATGCCAAAACTCAGAATCCCATTTCAAGTAAGGATTGTTTTAGCCAAACATATCAATTTGCCTGTCCCAAGTGGGACAGGAGTGAGTGACCAGCACACTAATCACAAGGAAATTATCAGGAGATTACACGGAATGTCATTATGAGGAGATCACACAGAATGGCACCACGTTTTTTTTTCCTTTCAGTATATAACTTCACGGGGCCTCTGGACATTAACTTACACTAGTTCTTTGAATTAATGCTTTTTTAGATTATCAATATTAATATGTACTTCCTGAAAAAAAATGCCAGCCCAAACAGAAGAGTATCTGGTAAATTGCGACTGTTTTCTGCAGAATTCTCACTCCCGTTCCAAGAGACCTCTGTTACTCTCCACGTAAACACTGAAGGATACACACTGCATACTTACATTATTTTAAAGCCAAAATACTTTTCATACTCTTCTGCAACTTGCTTTTCTTGTTTAACATACCACGGACGTCTTTCCATGTCAACACTACGTTCTTTTGAATAGTATTTTATAACATAGATTCTTTTTTATTTTAACACCGAATTGGATGATATTGGCTTCAATCGTGCCGTGCAAATGCTTTGTTTATCTGTATATGGCTGATTAATCAGCCACAATGTGAGTTTTGTTACAGTTGTTTTAACAGCTGTTAGAACAGCTGTTACATACTTACCCATTTCTTTCCCAGGACAAAGGAGCCTGCAGTGGGGTTAGCTGACTGAACGTGTTGGTTTACGGGCCGGGAGTGAAGTGTGAGGAGTGTAGGGCCAGAAGTTCAGATGACATTTGACCTTGTGTGACTTCCCTTCTCGCTCTCTTTTAAAACAGTGTATTGAGCTATTATTAAGATACAGCTGTGGACTGGATTGTGTCCCTCCAAAGTCAATATGTTAAAGTCTTGACCCCCAGCAGCTCAAGATCTGACTGTGTTTGGAGACAGAGTTTTTAAAGAGGTCATTAAGTTAAAATGAGGCCATTTGGTGAGACCCTAATCCAATAGGGCTGGTATCCTTCTAAGAAGAGGAAGAGACACCAGGGACACTGCACAGAGGAAGGGCCACGTGAGACGGCGGCTGCAGGCCGAGGAGAGAGAGGCCTCAGGACAAACCGACTCTGCCTGCACCTTGGTCTTGGACTCCCAGCCTCCAGAAATATGAGAAAATACATTTCTGTTCTTTTAGCACCTATGGCAGCCCTAGCAAACCAACACAGATTTCTTAAAATTTACCCATGGTAAGTGTACAGTTTAACGATTTTTAGCGCATTTTAGACTTGTATAGCCATCACCACAATCCGGTTTTAGAACATTTCCATCACCCCAAAAAGTTCCCGTAAGCTGGTCTGCAGTCGATCCACTCTCACTCCCAGCTCAGGCAACCACAGATCTGTTTTCTGTCTCCATAGATTTGCCTTTTCTAGAAGTCTGGTGTAGATGGAATCATACAATATGTAGTCTTTTGGGTTTGGCTTCTTTCATTTAGCATCACGTGTTTGAGTTTCACCCATGCTGTAGCTTGTATCAGTAGTTTGTTCCTTTTCACTGTTGCAAAGCACCCCACTGTGCGAATATACTACGTTTCATTTCTCTGTTTCCTAGTTCATGTACGTGTGGATGGTTTCCAGTTTAGGGCTACTATGAGTAATGCCCTGTGAACATCTGTATACGTCTTTGTGTGAAAATTATTCTCTTTCCAGATGCTCTCGATGTTCACTAAGACCAGATTATACATGTTTTTAATTCTTTTTTAAGTGAATTTTTTAAATTTAAAAAAACCCAGCTTTGTGGGAACAGGGACATTGCTTTGTTCAATGTATTTCCAGTTCTGAAATGTCTGGGCTCGTCTGACAGCCTTGGACTTCAAAAAAAAAAAAAAAAAAGAAGAAAGAAAGAAAAAAAGTGAAATGTCTGGGCTCAAAAAAAAATGTGGATAAATGTATCTAACACACCAAAATACTAACTGTATTTGTCTTTGGCTGACACAGCTACAGGTAATATTTTTTCTTTTGTAATTTCCACAAATGAATATATTTGCTTGACTAATATACAAAGTAAATTAATTAAAAATTAATAATATAATAAATAATATAATAAACACAGTGCTGCTTAATTTTTGTGGGGGTTGGCTTCATGTGTGTTTTGGGGTGGTGAAGATGTCATTTCATGCAATTCACCCCCGGCTCTAGTGCAGCTGGAAGAGGACACGGGGTCCTCTTCCCCATGGATCATTTTCAAGTTAAGAATTCTGAGGCTGTTTGTGCACTGACAGAAATGAATCAGCAGGGAGAAGAGAGGGAGGGCGATTTTCATAAGCAAAATTATTGAGAGACTCCAGAGGGACGGGATGTAGAACAGTCCACGCAAAGTGTGGTCCAAGAAGCCACCACATTACCCTCAACCTGGAGCTTATCAGAAATGCAAATCCTCAGGCCCCAGCCCATACCTGCTGATTCTAAACTTCTCAGTGGAGCCAGTACTGTGTTTTAACAAGCCTTCCATGTGAATCTTACATGCCACAAAGTTTGAATAGCATAGATCATTCTATAATAACAGAATAGCACCTATCACCCTAGAACACCACTGAAAAGGTGGCCTAAGGTGGATATTCTGCCAGTGGGTCCTTGGGAGCTGACCAAATTCTCACTTGTCCATGAACCCAGCTACTGAAAGGACCTAAAGCAAGACATTCAAACTTTGTTCCTGGGTCTCCAATCTCAATGGATTCCCTGCAGGCTTACCTGCCTCATTCTTGATCACGGTCCTCTTATGAACTTTCTTATACAGAATCACACAGAGGGTCACAATCAGAAGGAAGAGCAACACCTGGTTTACTGAAATAAAAATGGAAACACGTCAACGTTTAACCTAACAACCTGAAATCGCATGGAAAATTTTAGGAGGGCAGCATGCGTGGCTGGTGGCCTGGGACCTTTCTTATAGCAGATGACACATGGAGTGAAGAATTAACCAGGGGCACTGCTGTTGTTCAAGAACACACAGAGGAAGTGTAAGGAAGGTCCAGAGCCAAACCCAGGCAGTCTGATGGCAGAGGCTGCGACCTTAATCATTATAAGATGCTGCCTCTGGAGCCACTTTCTGTGCATGAATATTTTGTTTCAAATAATCACCAACACTTACATAACGCTTATTATGAGCCAATAGTAATTATGAGCACGTGTTCTTAGGTGTTATAACACAGTTGTTTCTCAATTAATTCAACTACTGGTCAAGGATGACATGCAGAGAATTCCTGCCCAGGGTAAAAAAGGTTGGAAGACTCCAATATGTCTTCCAGTTCTAAGTCTCCAGCACCACCTGTTGCAGATCAGTGATGCTTGCCCCTGGGATCTACTGAGAAGTAGAAGTGGTATAGGGAAGTGTTTTCTTGAGTGTGGAACACATACCACTGGATGTGCAGGAAATGACTGAGGAAGTTCATATTTGTAGCATTAAGTAGTGTTAAGTCACAGTGTGAGGAAGTCAGTCTTTCTGACTTCGTGTGCAGGTGAGCAACAAAAGCTAGCCAGAACTGAATAACATTCTTCTAATTGCATATATTTTTACAACCACCTTCTTCTTATGATAAGACATAATTCTTTTTTCATTTACAGTAAGGATAAAAACTTCATAAAGTACACACAAATTCTCAAAATGAGTCAATCTAAAGAAAATATTAAGTAACATACAGGACAGAAGGAACACAAATGATGAAAAACTGAGAAGATAGGATGTTGCCATATGTGGTGCACACACATGCCTGAAGCTTGAAAACTGTTGCTGGAAGAGGAAAGGGTGGGGGTGTGAAGTCAGACTGAAACCTCATTTCTACCATCTCTTTGCTGTGTGGCCTCAGACAGGTCCCTCGACCTTTCTGAGCCTCTGGTGTGCTTGTCTCCTAAAGGGGACTTATCTCACACTGTTGTTCTGGGAGTTAACACAGGCAATGAAAGCCCAATAAAGACTTTATCATTGCTATGTATTATTATTTATTATTTTTATGCATCAAGATACTGAATCTATTGGCATCATACTAATCTATTTTCTAGCCCCTAGGCCTCTGTCTTTTCATTTGTAAAACAACAAAGTTGGAGACTCTCCAGGGATGCCTTCCAAAACTACTTTCTGAAACTCAATGATTCTACCTTGCTGATACCCAGCTCCTCCCTTTCTGGGTTATCAGATTCAGCCATAAACTAGACTCAGTTTAAAACAAGACTATAGAGAGGCAGAACATAAGGGACAAAGTTCTGTAGTTTATCAACAAGTCTGGTTAACATTCACCTGCAACGGCCAATCTGGGGAGATGGCCCAGTGTCTGCTACCATGTGACCCCTTCAACCGTGGCTGTTACCACTGACATAGGGTTGCCATGAAATATTTGGGACATATTATACTAAAAAATTATTTGTTGCCTATCTGAAGTTCAAATGTAACTGGCTGCTCTGTGTTTTTATTTGCTAAATCAGGCAACTCTACCATGAGGGTAACAGTCAGACAATTAGGTTACCGTTTCCCCCCAAATTCACAAACTATTATATCTAAAATCAGGAGCAATTCCAGGTTGTGATGGGTCTGAAGATTTGAAGTGACTCTTTAAGAATAAAGAATACAAAATTACAAACGCCAAATTAGACATGAACATGAATATTTATTTAGAATGAGAAAATAAGTTATATTTGTAAGTTTCATAGCAATATACATGTGGCCTCTCATGATAAGTCCACTTTAACCAAAATACTTAACAACTTTCCATGGGAATTATGCTGAAATGATGATGCCAAAAATTGCCCACGGGAAAACTATCCATGAAAATCAAAGAAGGTTAAAAAAAAAAAAAAAAGCCACGCTTTGGCATCAAGACAGTCCTTCGAGGCTCGCAGCCACCGTGGCTCTCTAACACCAGCGCTGCCTCTAGCTCACCGGGCTCCAGCCGAAGGAGAAGGCGGGTAAGTAAGGTGTTTATACCGCGGCTCATGCAAAGAAGACTACCCGCAGACGGACGGGCGGAAAAGCACCCAGGAAGCAACAGGCTGCAAAAGCCGCTCGCCAGAGTGCGTCCCCCGCTGGAGGGGCGAAGAAACCTCACCGCCACAGGCCTGGGACCGCGGCTCTCCGTGAAATCAGACGTTATCAAAAGTCCACTGAACTTCTGATTGGCAAACTTCCTTTCCAGCGTCTGGTGCGAGCAATTGCTCAGGACGTCGAAGCAGATCAGAGGCAAGGGAGGCATGTCTGGTTGGCCTTTCTGAAGACACCAGTCTGTGTGCTCTCCATGCCAAATGTGTAACAATTATGCCAAATACGTCCAGCTAGCACGCCGCGTGCCTAGAGAACCTACTTAAGAATCCACTGTGATGGCCGGGCGCGGTGGCTCACGCCTGTAATCCTAGCACTCTGGGAGGCCGAGGCAGGCGGATCGCTCAAGGTCAGGAGTTCGAGACCAGCCTGAGCAAGAGTGAGACCCCATCTCTATTAAAAATGGAAAGAAATTAATTGGCCAACTAAAAATATATAGAAAAAAATTAGCCGGGCATGGTGGCACATGCCTGTAGTCCCAGCTACTTGGGAGGCTGAAGCAGAAGGATCGCTTGAGCCCAGGAGTTTGAGGTTGCTGTGAGCTAGGCTGATGCCACCACACTCACTCTAGCCCGGGCAGCAGAGCAAGACTTTGTCTCAAAAAAAAAAAAAGAATCCACTGTGATGGGAAAACATTTCATTCTCAAAAAAAAATTTTGAGAAAAGAAAAAATTTGAGAAGAGAAAAAAATTTCTCTTCTTCCTGTTATTGGTAGTTCTGAACGTTAGATATTTTTTTCCATGGGGTCAAAAGGTACCTAAGTATATGATTGCGAGTGGAAAAATAGGGGCCAGAAATCAGCTATTGGCAGTTTTTCCATTTTCAGTTGTGTGTGAATTTATAATATAAATGCGGGGCTGTGAAGCATTAATGCAAGTCACAATGTTTCAGGGAACAAGTTTCAGCAGTTCAACTTCATAACAATTATAAATAAACCTGTTAAATTTTTTTTAAAAAAACAAGTAAATTTCTTATTGGCAGCAAAAATAAAAACAGTTCTCCCAAATATCTATTTTTATAATCATTATTTTCAAAAGTTGTAACCTTACTTTTTCGTAACAGAGCCATGTGTGTTCACGTGGATAAGAACCGTGACCTGTGGATTAAAGAATAAAATTTTGTTTAAAAGAGAATCAACTCAAAAGTCATCAACAAGTGTTAAGGACTGTGCCTTCTTTGAAAGTCTGATATATTCGTGAAGTGTGCGATCATTCTTTACTGCTCCAAACCTAAACTTCTGGAAATAAAATAAATACAGCCCACCTCCTCAAAAGTGATTCCTTTGGCTGAACAAACCTTACTAAGGGTCCCCAAGAGCTAATCTTTTGTCTTTAGGGTTTTTTAAAATATTTTCCAAAAAGAGCTCTGTCAGCCTTCTGGGTGAGCAGAGCAGATGGCACCAACTGGAAGAAGAATCACACAAGAAGGTCTCCTTGATCTGAGATATCAACCCCCATGCTGTCTAGCTTTTACATTTTCAGGAATCCCTCAGAAGGGCATACTTTACACTCCACTCATTCAGTCAGTATTTACATCCTGAGATTCGACTCAAAGCCCAGCACTGAGCTACATACTGGAGATGCACCAACGAACAAAATAGCCCTGATCCTGATCCCCCTGGAGCTTTTAGACCAGTGGGGGAAACATATGAAAACATAACAAATAAAATGATTAGACTACAGTAAGTGTTGTGAAGGAAACAATGGAGGTGTTGGGATAAAGACTAACAGAGGTGGGAAGTATGTACATCTGGAAGAGAAACCAGGAAAAGCCTCATGGAGGAGGTGGCATTTGGTGGGAAGGAAGAGCAGGAGCCATCAAGTGGTGAGCATGCAGAGGACCATTCCAGGCAGAGGGAACAGCAAATGCAAAGGCCCTGTGGCCAGAAAGAGCTCTGAGTATTCTAGGAATAACAAGAAGGTCAATGTGGCTGGAATGTAGTGTGCCAAGGGAGAGACTGGCTGGGAGAGGCGGGAGAGGTGCCAAAGGGCGTGATACTATAGTACCTGGAGAGGAGTTTGGATTTTATTTTAAATTCACTTAACCCTCTTCATCAGTCTTTGACTTCATTAAAGCCCTAAAGCCGTGTTTTTCAAACATTCCCAAGGAAATTCTGATGGTAAAGGGAGTGAATACTCAATATCACCCACAATGAGCCCAAAATATCTTTCAAATTTCTTGTTTTACCTTCAAATTCGTGTGAACCGTGCAAGAATGTAGCAGTGGAAAAGGAATCCCTTCTTTAATTGCTGGCAGAGTTCCCCTCAGGGAAAAAACTGTCTTTGTTATGAAGGCAAGGTCTTTTGTGCTTAGGTGGGATGGAGGGGTGAGAGAAGGAGAAAACTAAGTGGGTCTGAATAAAGGAAGGATGAACAGGAATCCTGGGGTTGGCTGCAGCCCTAGAAGAAATGTTACTAGGGGAGAAGAAAGAGTCCAAGAGAACTTCTTTCCCTGTGGCAGATGGGCCCCAGCGACTTTTCAAAACTGGGATGTCCACAGTCCTCTGCCATGCCCTGCACCTTCTAACCCCCAGCCCACCTCCACGCTGCTCTGACCACTAGACCCAGACACGTGTCCATGTTGGACGTGCAGGACAGGGGAGAGACCCAACTGAGATAGAAAGTTCCAGGGACATTGGAAATGAGGACGTAAGCCATCAAGAACTTGCAGAATTTTTGAGGGGACATTGGATTGGGGTAGGATGGAGAAAGGTAAACCAATTTTATATGAATATGAACCTCTATGTCTACGGCAGATGGCAAGGGTCCTAACCTTTTCTGTGTCATGAATCTCTTGGCAGTCTGGTAAAGCCCACAGACCCCTTCCCAGAATAATGTTTTTGAAAGCTTTAAAGAACACATTGTAGTATAAAGAAAACCAATGGCAGACTTTTAAGGAGAAAAAAAGCCATCAGAATATTGGGGGTGGGGGCTGGGAAAGATTTGTGACATAGCAATATATGTGTTTCTTTATTAAGTAAGGAGACCTATTAGCAGGTATAATAAACACTGTAATTTGAAGTAGTGATGAACTTAAAACATTGTGAGGTATCTGTAACTATAAAGTAATGTGAAAATACCTGATTTCTACTGTAAGAAAGGCATAGATGGCACAGTTATGACTGTTACTATAGTGGTTTGTTGTCTACAATCCCAATAGAAGAGAATATTCAATTTCAATTAGAGGTTAGTGAAAATAAAGATGTAATTTTTTCTTATCTATGAACATGAACCCTTTGAAATTTATCCATGGACCCTTTCAGGGTCTGTGCACTCCAGGTTAAAGGTTAGAACTCCTGAGGTGGGTTGACTCAACTATACATGGTTTAAGATGCCACAAAAGAGTGATATTTTAAATATTTTGCCCTCTAGAAAAACCGCAGCTCTGGGAAGATTTTCCAGATTCGTCCTGTGGCTTTTTGCAGTTCTAGGCTCACCACAATGATACTCTAGGGCTGTGGTCCCATAGGGTCGTGGCCCCCCCTCCTTCCCACCTCGAACCACGCCACCCTCCACCAACCCTGTCCGTGGAAAAATTGTCTTCCATGAAACCGGTCCCTGGTGCCAAAAAGGCAGGAGACCGCTGCTAGGGGACACGCACCACAGGATGAGAAACTGGTCCCAGGCAAAGTCAGGATAGGGCAGGCTGACTGCAGGGGACGGGGAGCACAAATGGAGAGAAAGGGAGCCCCCAAGGGAAGCTGGAGAATGCCAGAGATAGGTCTGGGATAAGATGCGCCTGTTTTGCACTGCTATACTATTTGAAATAATTAAAATACCCATATTCTTGCAACTTCATCTAGTCCAATATTGCAAAGCCCTTCTGCCTCTGTATTGAAGATGACAGAAAATAAAGGGGGAGGCCAGGACACAGAAAGATGGAGACTTTTCAGTCGATATTCTTACAAGGCTTATATTGAACATACTTAATAACCAATATGGCCCTTGGCGCTAATCAATCAAATGGAACAGACCCACTGGGGTGTTCTGACAAACAGCAGTTCTAGAATCTACAGAATGTTAAATCATACAAATGTATTATCTATTCAAACAAATAAGTACAAGAGATTACACACACCCACCCACACACACACACCCCCCCCACACACACACACGATGCATTATGTTCTGGTATCATCAACCATTCTCATATCTATCAGGCCAAATTTTTATATGAAGTCCTTGGCTTCACATGAGACAAATTCAGGACAAATTCTAAGAAGCTTATCAACCATAAACTATATGTATTCTAGGAATGATTTTTTTTGACAAAAGAGCCCAACTGCTTCTTCAGAGAATAAAGAATTGGCCTATGAGAACTATTTTTCTGCCAAGGTATTTGAGACTTGCTGACAAGGTAATTTCTTTGTGAACTTCTGGATTTCCACAAATTTCCTGCTGCGAACTTTCATAATTAGAAGGAGTGCTTCACTCAGGGAAACATACATGGTGCTGTCTGATAAACACTCAGTATACCTGGTTTTATCTTTGTTTTAAATAGGTTTCCTTCCTCTGACACATTTACTAAAGGCATATTAGCAAATCAGCTTCCAGAATTGACTTACTGATTTTTAAGTTTTTAAAAATTTGTGTATATTAGAATTTACTCTTTGGTTATATAGTTTTATGAATTTTAACACTTACTAAGAGTCTTATAACAACCACCGTAAATGGGATAAAGAACAATTTCAATGATCCCAAAGAATTCCCTTGTGTTGCCCTTTGTATAAGAGTTAGACCCTGCCCAACACCTAGCCCCTGGCAACCACTGACCTGTTCTCTGTCTCTACAGTTTTGTCTTTTCCAGAATGTCTTATAAATGAAATCACACAGAATGTAATCTTTTGAGCCTCTCTTCTTTCACTTAGCATAATGCATTTGAGATTCATGCCTGCTGTTGCCTGTTTCAATAGTTTGTACCTTTTTGTTGCTGAATAGTATTCCATTGCATAGATATACTACAGTTTATTTATCCATTCGCCCTCTGAAGGACATTTGGGTTGTTCTCAGTGTTTTGTGATTATAATATTTCTGTAAACACTTGTTTACAGGCTTTTGTGTGAATATAAGGAAAATATCCAAAAGTGGCATTGCTGGGTCATTTGGTAGATATATATTTAACTTTATAAGAAACTGCCCATCTGTTCTCCTGAGTGGAAAAAGATTTTCATCTTGCAAACCTACCAGCAAGGCAAGAGAGTTCCAGTTGTTCTGCATTCTTGTCAGCACTTGGCATTGTCAGTCTTTTTTAGTTTAGCTGTTCTAACAAGTGTATTGCATTGTGATTTTAATTTGCATTTTCCTAATGACTATACATGTTGAACACCTTTTTATGTGTTTATTTGCCATCCATACATGGTAAAGTATCTTTTTAAATCTTTTCATCAATTTTTTTCTTTTACAGATCATGCTTTTGGCATCGTATCTAAGAACTTTTGGCGTAACTCAAAGTTTCAATGAGTGTCTCCTACATTTTCTACTAAAAATTTTATAGTTTTACATTTTACATTTACATGTTGAATTAATTTTTACATATGGCATGATGTATAGATTAAACTTTATCTTTTAGCATACGGATATACAGTTGTTCCAGGACCACTTGTTGAAAAGACTGTCATTTCCATGGAATTGATTTTTTTTGTCTTTGATATTTTGTTCCATTTTCAGGGTGTCCAGAGGGGACTTAAAATCTGGCAAGGAGTTTGAATCCAGAGGATGAAGCATATCCCAGAGAAGAGAAAGAGGGAGCAACACAGGTTTGGGATTCTCTCCTACACTTTCTACAAAAATGATTGTAGGTCTGGGTAGCCATCAGTGGTTAAAAAGTGAGCTTTATCATCAAATAAAGATTCAATAATGTTTTCAGAGTAATACCAGGATCAAGGAGGCAAGAAAAGGGTTGATTCATCATGAAAAAGTTTCAACCAAACATTTTCCCAAATTCAAATCCTATCTTTGCACTATATTCTGAAGTATTTTATTTGTGCTCTTAAATTAAGAAGCTAACAAACTCTTTGTACTCAAAATACACTTGTTATGACTCTGCTTCCTGGTTTTCCCAGTTTATAATTTATTAATATCTATCTATATGCTTATGATAGCACCTTCGATTTTCATTAGGAGAGGCAGTGAACATTAAGAGAAGCAAAGGCTAGCAGGGCAGATATGATGAAACAATAAAGTTTAACCATAATTAATTCTAAATGAGGCCGGGCTTGGTGGCTCACGCCTATAATCCTAGCATTTTGGGAGGCCAAGGCAGGAGGATAGCTTGAGGCCAGGAGTTTGAGGTTGCGGTGAGCTATGATGATGCCACTGCACTCTAGCCTGAGCAACAGAGCAAGAGATCCTGTCTGAAGAAAAAAAAATTCTAAATGACAAAAATCATTTTAGTCTAAAACCTAAAATTAAATTTTGTCACATTTATACGTTCATTCACTGGTTGGTGACATTTTGCCAATCACCCCATGAGCTGGAAACTGCTTTCCTTCATCTTAAAAAAAAAAAAAAAAAAAAAAAAAAAGTTAATTTGCCATAAAAAAACAATTTGTCTTGAAAATTCAAAGTTTACTTTAAAATTAGGTTGATCCTTCTTAATTATGGTCCTTCAAAGGAACTTTTGAACTTCAAGTTTGACTGGAGGCTGCAGACAGCAGACCAGGAACAATAAGCTTTAGAAACTAGCAACGTGACAGACAGCCTGCGGGAAGCAATCAAGAAAGGCAGGATATCATAGTACCCCAGGGTTTCACGAAGCCAAGTGTGTGAGAATGTGTTGGCAGTGATCTAAGAAAACTCTTCAACAGAGATTGGATTCAAGTCTTTAATGCGCTGTAAACAACCTGCTACAATGTTCCTTTTATTTTCCAAGGATATAGACTACTCAGCCAGAAGCTCTGAGTGCATTTGCAATGGCCCTTCTCTTCTCCTCGTCTTGGGAAGAATTGGGTCAAAACAGCACCTTATTTAGGATTCTTCTGAGATAGAATTTCAGGTAATTTTTTAAATCCATTTACGATTTTAGGTGATATGCGTTTATCTAACTTTGGGGGGAGCTGGAAGCCTAGAATGGTCTTTGGCCATATGTCCCTCCTCCCCCTCCATGAAGGAAGTCATTTGGTACCAGGGGAGAGAATGAGGTGAAGACCAGAGGAAAGCTAAGCTCTGAGCTTGAGTCCCTGAGGCCAGCCTCTCCCTGGGTGGCCAGTTCCACTTACCCAAGCCAATAACATCTCCTTTTTTTCCTTGAACTGCTTTGATATGAGGTTCAGTTTCTTTCAAACAAGAGTCCTTACAAATAAGTTTGCTGTGGCCAGAATGGTGTGCATATATGGGGAGAAGTTTGCAGGGGCCAGATAATAATAATAGCTACCATATATTAAAAGGTTAATTTGCACCCAGCTCTAGGCTGGCCATTTAGGTACCTCATCTCTTTTAAATCTTACAGTAGCTTTCAGGTGGATATATTACTATTTCCACATTTCAAATGAGGAAAGTGTGGCTCAGAGAGGTTTAGTAATTTGCTTAAAATTACACAGCTAGTAATGGTGGAGCAGGGATTGGAAATAAGAGCTCTCTGACTTCAAAGCCCTTTAACCTCAAGATTTTGGAGCTCTTAAAGGGCCGTTGTGGCTACACCAGTGAGTAGGTGAGTTGGGCTCCAGGTAACAGATCTCACTGTGTGTTGATGAAGTTTCACAGCTCACAGGCCAGCTTGGTCTTCTCTCCCCTGAGTGCTCAGTTACTGTAACTGTGAGACCATGCCAGAGGCAGGGAAATAGTAAGTGTTGACGCATCTAAAACGGGGCTCTTCTTTCCCCGTGCAGCATGTTGCCAACTCTGAAATCTCTTTAAGATGAAACAAGAGGCTTCAGAAAACTGACAATGGTTCATCTAATTGGCAGGGCGCAGCAGTGGTAAGCCAAGGAGAGAAGATTTTGAAGCAGATTGTTGTAGAAAATCCTAAGCCACATGGCAAGGATGGAGTCCTTGAGAAGCATGTAGTTCCTAAAGAAAGCCTGCTTTCAAATAAATAAATTAACATGCATGTATAATGTGTGTGTGTGTATAAATAATTGCATAAAGATTCAGCATGCCTGAATTGCATCCTCCTCTCCCTCTTTACAATTTCATTTCACTCTGATGGTGGCACTTTCTGGGTTTCAAGAGAAATCCCATTGGGGAAAACATAGAAACTTGCTCAGGGCACCAGAATCTAGTGGAAATCCTTTTCTAACATAGCAGAGTACTGCTTGGTTAGAAAGAATATGGGCCTTGGAATCAGACATGATTCCAAATCCTAGCTCCACTGTATATAAGACCCTTTCCTCTTGGAAACTTAAGAATCCTCACCTATAAAATGACTGTAATACCATTTTGCAACCACTATGTTAATAACTAATTCAGGCAAAACACTTCAATGAATGCTAAATGATTGGGTAAAAGCTTATTGGGAAACAAGACATTCACAGTCTCAAAGCCTCACCCCACACATTAGTTACTAATCACAAAAGGAATTTCTTATTAATTACAGTAGAGAAACCCATCTTAACAAAGTCATCACATTTAACATCAGCAATAATAGAACAAACTGAAATCCTGTGCCTTGAGAGATAATAAACACCAATGTGTTCCTGGCAATGATATTTAACCTGATTCTATCATGAATAAGGTCACAATCAAATCCAAATCACGGTTCATTCTGAACACGAGCTGCCCTGGTCTCTTCAAACATGTCAGTGTCATGAAAGAATAAAAAAAAGGCTGGGAACTCTTCTAGACACTTGACAATGAAATGAAATGTGTGAAACTTAATTGTATCCTGGACCAAATATTTTTAAATAATTATAAAATGTATTATTGGGAAAATTAGGGAAATATTATTGAATCAATGTTAAATTCCCTGAGTGGATAATTGTGGTATGGTTATGTAGGAATATGTCCCTGATTGTGGGAGACACATACGTGAATTTAGGGGTGAAGGATCAAGAGATTCAGGGGAGTATGTGTATGTGTGTGTGTGCAGAGAGATACTGAGACAAAGCGAATGTGACAAAATTCATTAAACCAGTAAAGAGGTGTTCATTATACTCTTCTAGCAACTTCTATATAAATTAATATTTTTTCTAAATAAAAAGTGGGCGACAGGAGCATAATAATATATGGTTTGTGAGGATTAAATGCAACGATGCATGCATAGCTGTTATAACAGCACTTGGCAAACAGTTGGAGCCCCATTAATATGAGCCACTGTGACTGTGTGATCCCAGGGATCCACACCTGTCTATGTCTCAGTTTCCTCATCATTATGACTGAAGCAGGCAGTTCTATCAGATCTAACATTCTAGAACTTGACATAATTCTGCCTTCAAAAAAGTTATCAGGATTGGAAGAATATTGTCAAAATGTCCATACTACCTAAAGCAATGCACAGATTCAATGCAATCCCTACAAAAATTCCACAGGCATTTTTCACAGAAATATAAAGAGCAATCTTAAAATTCATATGAAATCACGAAAGACCCTGAATAACTAAAGCAATTCTGAACAAGAACAACAAAGCTGGAGGCATCACACTTTCTGATTTCAAATCTTATTACAAAGCTACAGTAATCAAAAAATTATGGTACTAGGCTGGGCGCGGTGGCTCACGCCTGTAATCCTAGCACTCTTGGAGGCCAAAGCAGGCGGATTGCTCAAGGTCAGGAGTTCGAAACCAGCCTAAGCAAGAGCGAGACCCCGTCTCTGCTATAAATAGAAAGAAATTAATTGGCCAACTAAAGATATATATAGAAAAAATTAGCCAGGCATGGTGGCGCATGCCTGTAGTCCCGGGTATTTGGGAGGCTGAGGCAGAAGAATTGCTTGAGCCCAGGAGGCTTAGGTTGCTGTGAGCTAGGCTGATGCCACGGCACTCACTCTAGCCTGGGCAACAGAGTAAGACTCTATCTCTAAATAAATAAATAAATAAATAAATAAATAAATAAATAAATAAATAAATAAATAGATAAATAGATAAATAGATAAATAGATAAATAAATAAATAAATAAATCCATCCATCCATCCATCCATCCATCCCTTATCCATTTAGAGTTTACTCTTGTGCATGGTATGGATAGGTATCTAATTTTCTCTTCTTCCAAATAGAAGAGACTACAATAGTACTCAGTTGTCTCAGTACAATTTATTAAAATGTTCATCTTTGTCCCTGTTACTTGAGATGGTAGTTGTATTGAATATTAAGTTTCCATATGTCTTTCTGGGCTTTCTATTCTATTCCACCAGTCTAAGCCTCTATCCATAGACCAGTAGCACACATTTTAATTACAGAAGCTTTAGAGTGTGTATCAATGTTTGGTAGGGCTTTTTTCCTCTCCTAATGGTGTTTTTTTCTCATTGTTTCCCTGGTTATTCTTATGTGTTTGCTTTTCCTTGTGAATTTATTATAAGTACCAACTTGTGGAACTCCATTTAAAAAGATTATTTGTATTGTTATTGAAATGATATTAAATTTATAAATAATCTTAGAAGTAACATTTTTGTAATGTTGAGTTATTGTGTCCAAGAAGAAAAGATTCCTTCTGATTTGTTCAAGTCTCTTTTTGTGCCTTTCAGGATCATCAAAATTTGTTCCTCATATGGGACTTGCACATTTTTTGTTAAGTTTATTCTTAAGAATTTAATCTTCTTTGCTGCTACTGTGAAAGTGGTTTA
>CAUYRT010084890.1:0-10770 GCA_963574885.1 Lepilemur ruficaudatus
AACAAGGAAAAAGCAGTCTCGCTACAGTCAAACTCCACAGGTCACCAAAAAGCAGCTTCCTGCGCAATAAGGACGAAATCCTAGGCCAAGCCAGGGGCTCATACAGGTGTTACTAGTTGGGTAACAATGGCGCCTTATGATGTCAGAGCAAGAAATGGGCCAATCACGGCTGGATATTACCCACAGTGTTTTTTTTCCTTTTTTGGTCGCAAGAACGTTTTCCTTTTAAAGAAACCAAGTGATTTTTGTTGACATGGTTATAGAGATTGACATTTAGTGTACTATACTAGAAATTAAAACCTGTAAAAGGCTTCAGGGACCTTTCCATTTATTCTTTGAAAATATGTCATAACTTTAGGCCTTTAAAAAAATTACAATGTCTATACTTGAAATGTTCAATTTCTTTTTCTTTAAATTCTGATTGGTGTCAGGGTGACACTACAGCATAGCTGACAGTATGATCCTCCTTTAAGTGACAGTGCTAGGGCAGTAAGAAGCGGGTCAGGGCCAGCTCTGCATCTCTGGACCCAGCCAGCCTGGCCCAGAATGGGGGAGAATAATGGCAGACGCCACACCCCAACACTGGCTGCAGGTCGAGCAGGGCTGACTCGGGATTGCTCCTGCTCCAGGTGCCGCAAGAGGGTCCATGAAGGCACGGATTGTAACTGTTTTGGTTCCTGTCCTGGCCTCCTTGTCCTGGAGTTGCATGAGCATTGTTGGGCAGGGTCTGGGGAGCCCTGCACACCTGGAACCTGGGTGCCAGGGCGGAGTCCCTTCCACGGTCACACTAGTGCATCGGCGTCCTTGCTGGCCCTTGGATTCTCTTGGTCAGAGGGATAACATTACACCCGTCCTGGGGCAGATTTAGGGATTAAAAAGGGCAGCAGGACCACCAACTGAGGGCCTCCGAGAGTTCCAGGGTTACAGACATGAGACACCACACACGGTGTCAAAATTTGCGTGTGAAACCATCTGGTCTGGGATTTTTTTTGTAGGAAGCTTTTTTATTGCTGCTTCAATTTCAGTACTTGATTTGCTCTGTCCAGGAATTCTATTGCTTCTTGGTTGAGCCTAGGGAGTCTGTGTGTTTCTACCAGTTTCTGTATTTGCTCCACATTTTCACATTTGTGTGCATAGAGGTTTTTATAGTATTCATAGATTACATTTTGTATCCATGGTATCATTTGTAATTTCTCCTTTTTCATTCCTAATTGAGCTTAATAGAGTCCTTTCTTTTCTGCTTCTCATTAATCTAGCAAGGGGCTAGACATATAAGAGGCAAACATATAAAAAAGTGCTCCGCATCTCTAATCATTAGGGAAATGCAAATCAAAACCACAATGAGATATCACCTAACTCCAGTAAGACTGGCCTTTATCAAAAAATCTCAAAGCAACAAATGCTGGCGTGGATGTGGAGAGATAGGAACACTCTTACACTGCTGGTGGGACTGCAAATTAGTGCAACCTCTGTGGAAAAGAATTTAGAGATACCTCAAAGAGCTACAAGTAGAACTACCATTTGATCCAGCAATAGCACTATTGGGCATCTATCCAAAGGAACAAAAGCCATTCTATAATAAAGACGTCTGCACTCGAATGTTTATGGCAGCACAATTCACAGAAACAAGGATGTGGAAACAGCCGAAGTGCCTGTCAATTCACAAGTGGATTAATAAAATATGGTATAGGCATACAATGGAATACTACTCTAGTATAAAAAATGACAGTGATGTAGCACCTCTTATGTTTTCCTGGATAGAGCTTGAGCCCGTGCTCTGAAGTGAAGTATCCCAAGAACGGAAGAATAGGCTCCACATGTACTCACCATCAAACTGGCACTGACTGATCAACACTAAGGTGCTCACACAGAAGTCATATTCTTTAGGGGTACAGGGGTTGGGGGGGTAAACTCACAACTAATGGATGCGGTGAGTGTTGGGGGGGGAAGAGCACATCTCAAATCATGGTTGGGATGTGGCAAAGTCATAACATGTAACCAAAATGTTTGTACCCCCATAGTTTCCTGAAATTTAAAAAAAAAAAAAAAAGAAGCGGCTCAGGGCTCCAGGGTCTGTGCAGAGAGGGCTGCAGAAAAGGTCACTCCCACACCCAGGCTGCTCAGTTGCGCCCAGACCGCTGCTCTCACACCCGCACCGCCCCCTGGCGGCCCACTCTGGAAACGGCGGGCGAGCCCCTTCGAAATGAAAAAATTGATGGAATCCAAATAAAGTCTGGGGCTTAGTTAATAATAATGTACCAATGTCAGCCTAGTTTTGACAAATATACCATAGCAACGTAGGATGGTAACTATGGGAGAAACTGGATGAGTGCGGATGGGGAATCTTTGAATGACCCTTGCAACTTTACTGAAAAATTGTGCCAAAATAAAAGGTTTATTTTTTTAAATGGATATTAAGGGGCAGGTAAACTCTCCTTTCTGAGCCTCAGTGTTCCTACCTGTAAAATGAGGGGAATAGACTCTTCCAGGCCAGGATGAAGAAATGTCTTCGTGGTCAACAGATGCTGACCGGTGCATGTTGAGGTGCAGCGGGGTGGACAGAGCTTGCTCCTCTGCAGGGTACCTTGGTCCTACCGCTGAGCTGCACTTTTTTTTACCCCCTCCAGGTGGGCCTTTTGGGAATTGTGGCTCACAAAGCATCCATGTCAGCAAGTCCTCTCTGGGCCTTCCAGCTCAGACTCCTGCAATCCTAATTTGGGGGCACGGTAAGTCCTCAGACTATTTTAGCGGCACAAGCACAGAGTGGTGGGAGCCCAGACACCTGCGCTCACTCCTTTCCCTTTCAGAAGGCAGCCAACCTCCTTCTCCCCTCAGCTCTCTGTCTTTCTTTTGCCAAGGGGTGCCGCAGGCCAAGGAAGATTCCGAGGCAAGTTCTCTGGGACACTTTCTCTTCTAGGTTCCTTCCTGAGCCCTGTCCTGGGGGGAGCATGGAGGATGGCAGTGCTGCTGTCTATCTCACCAGAGTCCTCCCAGCTGTCGTTCTGTCTGCTGCCTCAGTTTCCTCTTCTGGGAAGAATAGAGGTCCCTGATGCAGGCTGGAGCCTGCCTCATGCCTGTTCACAGAAGGGACGCTCCTAGCGCAGGGGCCGCAGCACAGGTCCTCGCAGGCCTGGGGAGGCGTCGGCCTGAGTCCTAGTGGATGGACAGTGGACCTGGCTGGGATTTGGTCTCTACGACTAGAAAATGGTGGCAATAATGTGCCATAAACTGCTGGCATTGTGCAACAAATCCTGACCCCAAAGCTTTGAGGAAGATGACTTTATACATGTGAATGTTGACACCTATGGGAAGCGAAGGAGCCAAAGTGGATAGATAAGTTCTCTAAGAGAGGGTTGGGCACAGGCGAGGGTTTGACGTGAGGGCCTCCCAGGGCTGGGGCACCTCCTGCAGCCT
Organism: Lepilemur ruficaudatus; assembly: GCA_963574885.1. Classification (NCBI taxonomy): domain Eukaryota; kingdom Metazoa; phylum Chordata; class Mammalia; order Primates; family Lepilemuridae; genus Lepilemur; species Lepilemur ruficaudatus. Next base: position 3,415 of record CAUYRT010084890.1, read on the forward strand.
CCTTCTCTGAGGAGGGCCCATAACTCTCCCTAGGAGCCATGTTGGGCCCTCCCCCCTCCCCCATTCCCTGCACCCAGCCCTGGCCTGTGACCTCAGCATTGTGATCGGCATTAAAACGAGCCCCCCTTGCCACCAGCAGCTGTCACAGAAATGTGGGGGGACACCTACCTACAGGGCTCCCTCTTTCCCACCAGTTCTCTTTCCTGGCCAGTCAGAAGAACTCCTACCTTCCCTCCTCCGGCCATGTGGGAGTGCCCACAACAGCTCCATTCCCGCCCACCCCTGCTCCCCGCAGGGAGCTCTGCCTCATCCCCGGTGGACAGTGTCCATAGCCCTCCCAGCTGGCCTGGGCCAGAGCCCAGATGGCACCGAGGAGGATAGAGCTTGGGGCCCAGCCAGAGACCTTATCATCACCTCTGGCCACCTGCCTCTGGCTCGGTCAGGCTGCCCCCTGAGCTTTCTGCTACCAGCTTCCCGGATCCCTGGAACTCTCTTGGGGGCCCTGGACTGCCATCTGATGTGGTCTAGAATTTAATCAGTAGGAGGAATGGGAGAAGGCTCTATTCCCCTGGCCCTGGCAGGGAGGAGGAGGAGGAGGAGCTGGCTGGGCCCCCTGAGAGCAGTTGGGCCCCAGAGACGGTCGGGAAGCAGGGCCAGGCGGGGGGGGGGGGAGGTATCACCCTACGGCCAGGCCCGTGTGTCCTGTGACTCTTTCTCTGCATCCCCCAAGGATGCGGAAGAGGCAGCGAGTAGGGGCGTGAGATGAGACAGATTGCGCAGCTTCAGCTCTCAGCACCCACTGGGAATGTTTGACCTGAGTTTTCGTTTGTTTCCTTATTCCTCCTCTGGACACCGTCAATGTTCCTGCTTTATCAACCATAGCAACATGCTGGGGCCCCCGGATCATAAGGGCTCAGTTCCAGTGTGGGAGGAGAGTGGATATTGGCAGAACATTCTGGGCCTTTCTTGGCCCTGTCTTCCCAGCAGGAACTTACAGATTTCTAGCGGAGCGTGGTAGGGTGTGGTGAGGAGGGCACAGCCCCTGGGGCTTGTGGCTTCCTGGAGGGTGCCCCGGCTTCACCTGGCTCCTGAGCTTCAGTCTCCTGCTCTGTGAGATGGGCAGGATGGTCACAAGACTTGCCTCCCGGGGTGGTTGAGGATAGAACGGTGTTCAGAACAGCGCCCAGCCAGGGCAGGTGTTCGGATGTTTCCCAATGTCTGCCAAGCAACTTTGCTCCTTCTTTTCTTTCTTCTCCAGAGCCTAGGGCCCCGCCTCACACATCTATCCAGCTGTGACTTGGGTGACCATGACGACTGTCCATTTACAAATATCCATCCCTCTTCTCTCTCCCTTCCCTCCCTCTCCTTTTCAGCCATTCACAAGGGTTGACATTTGAGAGAGGAGGGCATATTTCAAAGAAAGCTTTGCTCTGCAGGGCCCCGGGGGTCTCCCAGAGGGGCATCTCTGGCATATCCCAAGCAAGGACAGCACCTTTGGGGAATGGCAAGGAGATTTTTCACGAGGCTGAAGTCATCTGTATGCCTTCCAGTCAGTGGCTTTTAAAAATAAACTTTTTATTAATGTACAACATACATATAGAAACCTGCACAGCTAATATTCAGACAGCTGGATGAGTTGTCACAAAATGAACACGCCCATGCAATCACCACCGAGTCAAGGAAAAGAAACATTACCAGCCCCTGAAGCCCCACTCCTGCCCCTGTCAGTCACTTTCCTGTCCCTCCTCTCCAAGGTTAACGCTCTATCTTGTGACATCACAGGCACTAATTTTACCTGTTCTTGAGCTTTATTTACATAAATGCAATCAGGTGACAGGTGCGCTTTTGTGTCTGACCTCTTTTGCTCAACATTGTATTGGTGACATTCAGCCACGCTGTTGGGGTAGCAGCAGTTGGCTCATTCTCTTTCCGGGATCCCCAACCTAGGGTGAGTTGTATAATTATTTCATTATATATTATGCTGTAATAATAATAGAAATAAAGTGCACAATAAATATAATGTGATTGAATCATCCCGAAACCATCCCTCCCTTCCCTGGTCTGTGGAAAAATTGTCTTCCATGAAAACGGTCCCTGGTGCTAAAAAGGTTGGGGACCTCTGCATTATATCTACTACACATGGACATTTGAGATGTTTATGTATAATGGCCCTATAAACGTTCCTGTTTATGTTTCCCTATAAGCATTCCATCCTATGAACGTGATGCATTTCCGCTGGGCATATACCTAGGAGAGGATGAGTCTAGGCAGTATCGTGCTGGGGCTGGCTTATTCTGGCTCACGAGAGCCAGCTGTTAAATTGTCTGGAATTTGCAAAATTTTGACGCTGTCTGAACTTCCCTGCCTTGCATGCATGTGGCTCTTGATATTGACTATGTCTATTGTACCTGCATGGTGGGAACATTATTATATACGTTGATGATACTGCCCACCTCTTCCCAACTCCACATTCACTGACATCCATCCAAGTTGGTAGCTTGAAATTGGCCATATGGGGAGTTTTTACACCACACAAATTGGCAAATGCTACAAATCGGGGCTTAATAGATTTATTGTTTTATTGGTTATCTAAAGTTAGACTTAGAAAGTAATGGAGAAAATGCTAATAATGCAGATTAAACTTCTAAGTGTGTCATCTCTATAGCTGTGACATTGTGAATAGTACTAGAAAACTGAGAAAGTGTTTCTCCATTATCAGAAAACTATTACCCGATTCAGAAAAAAAAGTTGCTCATGTCATTGGTGAATGAATGAAGTTCTGATATATATGCATTGTTTCTCCTTCATCTTACTCCTTCATATAAACAAAAATATCAATTTTTAAATTTTTTTTTTTTTTATATTTTAATCAGTATTTTTCCAATATTCATGCTGGAGCTATATTCTCAGAGATGGTTATTAAGCACTTAACAGCTCACGCTAGTCATAGGGCACATTCTGCTTTAAGTGCCAAAGTGTTCTCCAAAGTGGTTGCACTGATTTTCACATCTGTTGGTAGGTTTTTAAACAAAGTTCAGCTGTCCTTTGTACTCCTGTCTCAGGACCAGCAGTTTCCTAGCCACTAAGGCGATGGCTAATGGAACAAGCTGACACAGGCTGGCTGGTAATTATCAGCAAAGCGAGTGCCACCTTCCATAGCACACTTGTTGAGGTGTGATCCAGGCAGGGCAGTGAGTTGCAGGAAGGAAGAGGTTATGAGGGTGCGGCTACTCAGCTTTGTGGAGGGGGCTGCACCCGGATGGCCCTGAGAGTTGGAGTGGGCAAGGGAAGCGCCAGGCACCAGGGCGGGGACAGCCTGTGAGCGCTGTGGGGCAAGGGGTGTGGCTGGTCAGCAATGGCCATCAGCAGTGGCAGAAGGCAGAGGCTGGGGCACTCCCACTGTCCAGGGCTCCTGTCCTTTATACATCAGCCCCCATGTCCACCCGGAAAGGGAGCCTGCATGGGCTGTCCTGGGCTGGTTCCCTTGTTTGAGGAAGTTGTGCTCCCTACTTAAGACGTCTGCCATAGGTTCAATTCTCATGCCTTGTATTTCACTGCTCAAATGTAGTCTCAATACATTCTTTTGTGCACTGACACCTGTGGGCAATGCAGAGTGGCCCGTAAAATAATGAATCAACATTATCTAAAACTGCACACAAACCCTTCTGAGGCCTGTGAATATGCCATTGTCCTCATAGCCGGGACACACATTTCCTGCTCTTTCTCTCACATAGAGGCCATGATGAGGTCAATAATCAACTACAAATAAGCTTTAGTTATAAAATTCCCAGACCCAGGCCCAGTGCCAGATGGGGGCCATGCGGGAAAAGCTTCAGCCCCCCTCTGAGTCCACGAGCAAGGAAGGGACCAAAGTGCATGAAACAGGGCAGCTGAGTGGTAGGTTCCCGGAGCCGACAACTCTGAAAGGGGGGCTGGCTGCACCTTCCACCACTACAGGCACTTGGTGGGGGCAGCAGAAAGGGCCGAGCCAGGTGACTAGGAAAGCTGTGGAGTCCAGACTCCCGAAATGTGAGAACAAGACACAGACACGCTACAGAGTGCTCTAGAACCCGGGGAGTTGGACACAACATTTTGTGTGAGGGGACACCTGCATTGTCCTGGGGAGAAAAGGGGCACATGGTCCAAAAATTAAAGCATAAACCTTCCATCTAAAACATCACCCCAATTCATCAGGAAGTAGCTGGATGGCTACGTTGCCCTTCCTCCCGTAGATATAGAAGGGGGATATTGATAGTGGGGAATATGTAACAGAGGGAATGGCCTGATTAAAAAAAAAAAAACTGGCAAAAATGTTTTCTGTCTCTGTAAAACCTTCTCATCTTTTTTGAAAACTAAAACTTGCATCCCTGCCTCAGGGCAGGGGAATGTCTTTAGTTCTTTCTGCTATAGGACATGGCTCAAGGGAGCTGTCCTGGCAGAGGTCACAAGATTGTCTTCTGCAGAGATGGAATGATCAGAATCATTATTCATAATTGAACGACAATAGCCTAGAACTGAAAACAGTCCCTTTAAAATCTCTGTATTTCTGTTTATTATTAGGATGATGGCATTTTTACACAGGAGTCTCCATTCTCCTCATTTGCCAGCAAATTCATAAACTCCTCTTTCCTTCTCCTCCAAAAAAGAAAAAAGAAAAGAAAAAAAGTTCTAGACCCCTTCCTTTACCTTCTGTAGCACCAGTGCCACTCTGAGTGCTGATCTCCCCAGGACCAGAATGTAGCTTCTGGTCCACCTACCCCAGAGCCTGGTTCACCTGCAGTCTCCCCCTGTCAGTTAATGCTTCTCAGGCCGAACACTTCAGTACCATCCCTAACTGTTCTCCTTCCTACCCCAAACCCTTATAACGTAGGCAAACCCCACGACCTCCACCTTTGAGAGATGTCTAGAACCAACCATCTCACCACTTCCCCACTGGCACACCCTAGTCTAAGCCCCTCCATCTCTCTCCTCTGTCACAGCCGAAGCCCCACAGTCATGTCTCTGCACCCCCTTCCCTCCCTCTCCATCCATTCTGAGCCCCTGCATGGCTCCTGCCTGCACAGAGCAGAAGCAGATGTTCTTCTGCACCCACAGGGTCCCACGGTTCCTGGTCCCTATACTCTCCCCCAGGGAACTTGGTTCCAGCCAGGCCCACATTGTGGAGGCTGCTGGAAGATGCCAGGGTGGGGCAGTGTGGGGCTTTCCCCACCTGCCGCAGGCCAGGTTGTCTGATTGAAGGGAACCTGCTAAGTGCAATGAGACAGGAAGCCTGATTCTACCTAGCCCCACCAGGGCAGGTCTGGACAGGCCACATGCTCCCTCTGGGATCAGAGACCCCATTTGTAAAATGGTGTCAAAGGAAATTTTCTATTCTGAGAGTGTCTGATTTTCTTGGTCAAAGTATTTCATAGGAGCAACCTCAAGCCAGAGTATTTCCAAATATCCTGGAAATTGCTCATTTCACTGACTCTTTCCTCTCTTTCCAAATAGCCACCAGGTTCTGCTTCATCTGCCAGGTCCCCAGGCTTACTCCCCAGTTCCTCATTCTACCAGTCCCCTTCTGCCCTTATGTCCTCGCCTTAGCCCTCTAGCATCCATCTTACGTCCTGCTGCTGTCTCCTTTTCAGGCTGCTCCTTCTGTGGTGACAGGGAATGTGGTTAAGAAACAGGTGGTTCTGGACTCACCCCTTGGTGCTGGTACCCTCCAGGGAGAGGCAAAGCTCATTGTCCACCCTTGTCACCAACGTGGTGATTGTCAGCTCCTGGGGGAATGACCTAATAGCCGCATGGGTTCTGGGAAGTCTTCCTTTGCAGCCCAGAGAACCCTGGAGCAGGGAGAGAGAAGGTGTGCAGCAGAGGCAGGGCTGAGAGTCGGGAGGGAGCTGGCAGGGGGACAGGTGAGCAAACATGGCAAGAGGAGCCACTGAGGCTACAAGGAAGGGCCCTCAGGAAAGTCTGAGTGCTGTGGGGCCCAGGGAGGGACAGATGGTGAGAGACACAGAAAGATGCAGAGAGAGGATGAGGGGCAGAGAGAGATTGAGAAAGGGGAGGGCGGGTCATAAAAGAGAGAGAAGGAGAGAACCACAGTTACAGATAACAGGACAGAATGCGGCAGAGGAGCCGGGTGGGGATGGGCATCCAAGGATCACTAAGACGGATGACCGGAGTCAAGGACTGGGCGCAGACTGCTTGGTTCAGCTGCAAGAAGGAGACAGTGGGGAAAGTCGCTCCTGCTCTGTCCCCAAGTCCTCCCTGCAGGGTGACTTGCCTCTGCTAACACCTTCTTCATGCTGGATCACGATGCACCTTGAGCCCATGGAAAGGGACCCCCTTGCAGATCCTGAGGGCTCTGTGTGGTCTGGCTCACAGTGGGGATCAGAAATGTCTGGAAACAGTAACAATGACAGTTAATACTTACTGAGTTTTCAAAATATGGCTTGGCTTTGCAATGAGCATCTTACATAAGTTACTTTGTTAAATCCTAACAATCTCATGAGGAAGGTACTTTTACCATTCCTATTTTCACATGGGGAAACTGAGGCAGGTTGAATGATATGCCTAGACCTGGGAGGTGAGGAAGAAGTAGAGCTGGTTTCAAACCACTCGCATCACTGTCCCGGTCTTTCGGGCACCAGACTACCTAGTCAATGAAAGAAGGGGCAAGGGAATCGGCTGGGATGCAGGCGTGGCACTGGGATGTGCTCAGAAGAGCTGGGCCTAGAAGAGCTGAGGGATGGGAGTGCTGGGCTCATGGAGGGAAGGAGAGGGAGACGGTGACTCCAGAGAATAAAGAATCTTATCAGCCAGTAGGAAAAAGACTGGTCAACCAATCAAAAAATGGACAAAAGACATTTCCCAACAGAATGGCTAAAATGAAAAAGACAGAGCAAGGATGCAAAGCAACTGGAACTCTCAAATATGTTGGGAATGTGAATTATTACAACTAATTTTGGAAAACTGGTAGAATTTTCTAAAGCAGAACACATGCATATGCTGTGAAATTCCATTTCTAGGTATATGCCCAGCAGAAATAAGCACATATGTTCACTTCAGCACTATTGTAATAACCCCAAGTTAGAAATGATCCAGGCTGGACATGGTGACTCATGCCTGTAATCCTAGCACTCTGAGAGGCTGAGGCAGGAGGATCACTTGAGTTCAGTTGCTTGAGGCCAGCCTCAGCAAGAGTGAGACCCTGTCTCTACTAAAAATAGAAATAAATTAATTGGACAACTAAAACTATATAGAAAAAATTAGCCGGGCATGGTGGAGCATGCCTGTAGTCCCAGCTACATGGGAGGCTGAGGCAAGAGGATTGCTTGAGCCCAGGAGTTTGAGGTTGCTGTGAGCTAGGCT
>CAUYRT010084892.1:0-39567 GCA_963574885.1 Lepilemur ruficaudatus
CAGCCTGAGCAAGAGCGAGACCTCGTCTCTACTATAAATAGAAAGAAATTAATTGGCCAACTAAGAATATATAGAAAAAATTAGCCAGGCATGGTGGCTCATGCCTGTAGTCCCAGCTACTTGGGAGGCTGAGGCAGAAGGATCGCTTGAGCCCAGGAGTTTGAGGTTGCTGTGAGCTAGGCTGATGCCACAGCACTCATTCTAGCCCAGGCAACAGAGTGAGACTCTATCTCAAAAAAAAAAAAAAAAAAAAAGAATGCAAAAGAAGACAGAATAATGGCCAACAAACATATAAAAAAAATGCTCAACATCTGTAATCATTAGAGAAATGCAAATCAAAACCACAATGAGGTATCACCTCACCCCAGTAAGATTGGCCTCTACCAAAAAACCCCCAAACAACAAATGCTGGCGAGGATGTGGAGAGACAGGAACACTCTTACACTGCTGGTGGGACTGCAAATTAGTGCAACCTCTGTGGAAAAGAATTTGGGGATTCCTCAAAGAGCTAAAAATAGAATTACCATTTGATCCAGCAATAGCATTATGAGGCATCTAACCAAAACAGCAAGAGACATTCTATAATAAAGACATCTGCACCCGAATCTTTATGGCAGCACAATTCACTATTGCAAGGAAGTGGAAAAAACCCAAGTGCCCGTCAATTCATGAATGGATTATTAAAACTTGATATATATATACAGTGGAATATTACTCAATTATAAGAAACGACAGTGATCTAGCACCACTTATATTTTCCTGGATTGAGCTTAAGCCCATTATCCGAAGTGAGGAGACACAAGATTGGAAGAATGGGCGCCACATGTACTCGCCATAAAATTGGTACTGACTGATTAACACTGTGGTGCTCACATGGTGGTGGTGTTCACCAGAGATTAGGGGGTTGGGGAGTAGACTCACAACTGAGGGACGCGGTGAGCATTGTGGAAGGGAGGGGCACACCTCTAACCCTTGCTAGGGAGAGGCAAAGATATAAAATGTAACCAAAATACTTGTACTCTCATAATTTCCTAAAAAAAAAAAAGAGAATGAATGTGAGAATAGGATCGAGATAGCCGACTAGACACAGGTAGCACAGTGTCTCCTCCATCGAGAGGAACCAGAATGGTAAACAGATTCTAGCATTTTAAACAGATCCTCCAGGAGAGAATGCTAGGTATCAAAACAAAAATTCACTATGAAGAAACAAAAATGGATCTAAAGTTAATCTGCAGCTATAGGATGTCGGATGCTAAACAAAGCAATGTCATCCTCTTTTATCCTACCTCAACAATGGAAGAAAGGTTTTTTTTAAAAATAAAGTAAATGGATAATTTATCATTTAACCCATTTGCAAAAAAGGTAAAGGAATCTCAGTTAACTACTCTATGTATCAATCCAACTGTTCTAAATGCTAATGTTTCCAGCGTTTTCTTCTTTCACTTCAACAATGCCTTTGTCTTCTTACTACTTCCCAATTACATGGAAAACAGAGAGAAATCAATGTGTTTTTCCTTTGTAGGATAGAAATCCTTAAAAATCCAAAGTTGCTTAGCAATTATTGCTTGTTTGTTTTGACTACCTAAAATTAGGAGTCAGATCTGTCAATAAACATTTTTGTGTGGAGAATGAATTTATAACCCCAATCTGCCCAAAATCTGTCCCCATGTACTCATATACTCTCTAGAGTATATGAAGTTTCTTGGATATGAGAGTTAATTTTTTATCCACTCTACATGTAATGAAAATTATATCTCTCAGCATGGTTTCATGTCTGTTAGTCTGAAGTTCTCAACTAGAGTGTGAGTTCCTTAGGACAGTCACCTGCTTTTCACTTTATATTGTGATACATTTTCAGTGTAGTATTTAGCACATTCAGTGTGCTCTATTAATTCTCTTATGAATAGAATTTTAATAGATTCTAGATATATGTAAAGAATTTATATCTCTTCAGTCATGGGAAGTACTAAAGGGAGGAATATGAGAGTTTCAAGCATTTAATGAAACCGATTTTAACGGCAATCAGCATAAAAGGGCTAAGCTTGATCAGAATCTCAATCTTTATCACTTCCAGTGGTATCTTCATTTTAGTCTAATTAATACTTCTGTAGATGAGAACTAAACAAGCTCTTGTATTTAATGCTTAAAGGTTTTTTTAAATTAACTTTTTTTTATTTTTTTTGAGACAGGGTCTCCCTCTGTTGCCCAGACTAGAGTATAGTGGTGTGATTATAGCTCACTGCACCCTCAAGCTCCTGGGCTCAAGTGATCCTCCTGGTCAACCTCCTGAGTATCTGGGACTATAGGCACACACCACCATGCCCAGCTAATTTTTTATTTTTTGTAGAGCCGGGGTCTCACTCTTGCTCAGGCTGGTCTCAAACTCCTGGCCTCAAGCGATTCTCTCGCCTCAGCCTCCCAAAGTGCTAGGATTACAAATACAAGCTACTATGCCCGGCCTAATTGAGGATTTTGAGAACACAACAGTTATATGGCATGGAAATAAAACAAATTTTTTTAGTTTCTTGTAGAATTTATAACAAATACCATACTGTAGTGGTTAACAGTGTGAGTTCTGGAGTTTGAACTAGTTATAAATTCCAGCTCCAACACTTATAAGCCATGTGAACTTAGGCCAGTTATGTGTCCGTTTTGCTTTTTGGTTTCCTCATCTGTAACAAAAGAATAATCCCTACCATGACTACCGACTACCACCCTCACTCATCTCGTATGTGGTATTGTGAGGATTAAATGAGATGATGATATAAAAGCATTCAGAATTAAAATGAAGGATCAAACTCATGAGGATTTTTTGATAGTGCTTTTTTTGCACCATTTCCATCTTATTATTATTTTTGAGTGTGAATTTAAAATGTCCTTTGAAATGGATTTTAAAATAAACTTGAACATTTTTTAAAGGTTCCTTAATGCACCCACATTGCCAGACTAAGTTAGGTACTCATGTGAGATTAAAGAAATTACTTTATGATGAAATAAAGTCAAAGGCAATAATAATTTTATATTAGGAAAAGTATTTTTCAGTTTATCATATTAATAGGTCAAGAATTATGGCCGGGCATGGTGGCTTACGCCTGTAATCCTAGCACTCTGGGAGGCCGAGGCAGGCGGATCGCTCAAGGTCAGGAGTTCAAAACCAGCCTGAACAAGAGCGAGACCCCATCTCTACTAAAAAATAGAAAGAAATTAATTGGCCAACTAAAAACATATAGAAAAATTAGCCGGGCATGGTGATGCATGCCTGTAGTCCCAGCTACTCGGGAGGCTGAGGCAGTAGGATTGCTTGAGCCCAGGAGTCTGAGGTTGCTGTGAGCTAGGCTGACGCTAGGGCACTCCAGCCTGGGCAAAAGAGTGAGACTCCTTCTCAAAAAAAAAAAAAAAATTAGGATTATCTTGATTTGTACTGATTAAAAATTTGATATAATTTTATGTTCAGTATTAACTAAAAATTCTGAATGAGAGGATATCTCCTTAATTTAGCATAAAGTATGTCCTACGGAAAAATTAAATGTGAAATGCTAGAAGTATTTCCACTAAAAAGTACTATACATTTCCTAGTACCAAAAATAATCTGTTAGAACACATAATTAGAAGATCCCATTTATAATGGCCACAAAAATCTTTAAAAACTTAGAGACTCGGGAATCTGTATTGCAAGAGTAAAAAGACAAAATTCTGCTCTGCATAGAATAACAGTTAAATACAAAGAGATGTCTAATGTGTGGTCAAAATTAACCTATAAATTTAATGTTATTCCAATGGCACAGCAATGATTTGTTTGGTAATTTAACAATATTCTTCTATAATTCAAATAATAGTCACATGAAAATAACGTGAGTATTTAAAGAGTATGATATGGTACTCTGTTTCTGTTTATAGTAGTGGGTTAGGGAAAATTGAGAATTCCCATGTGAGATAATAAAGCTAATTATAGAACCATCATATAACATTAGTGTTGGTTTAGGAATAACAACATCCAGATCATGAAACAGAAAGAAAACCACAAATACTGATCACACTATATGTAAGGATTTAGCATAAGAACAGAAATACAAGTCAACAGGAAATATTGAATTATTCAATATACAATTTAAGGAAAACTGAAAATTATCTTTAAATTTCATGCAATATGCCAACATAATTTTCAAAAGGACTAGATGTTTGAATATATATAGAAATTTGTGAAAGTTCTAGAAGCAATTATTTGCATGCAGTTGATCCTGAGAGCAAAGAAGATTTGCCTAAGTATTTCCTAAAGGCTAAATCCATACTATATTTGACTGTATAAATGTATTTCTCTGGCAAACATAAACAGAATTAAAAGACAGATAACAAAATAGAAAAGATATTGTGTATGCATTCAGTGAATAACCAATTCTTAAAATTATAAAATAATGAAAAAGAAAATCACCATCATCATAATAAAAAGAGCCTGGATAGGAAATTTATTTATTTGTGCATGTGACAAATAAATAAATATATAAATTAGCTCCCTAGTATTCAGAGAAATTCAAGTTAAAACACTAATTAAATATGTTTTCACCTATCATATTGCCCAATGTATGTACCGGTGTTTCTATACATGTGTGCATATATATAACATGTATTTATATACACATAGAGAGAGAGAAAGAGAGAGAGAGAGAGCATGCTATGGAAACAGAGAGACAGAGACATACAGTGAGAGAGAGAAAATACTTAGCCAGTTTAGGCAGGACATTGGGGAGACAGGCACACAAATGCTAGAAATGGGCGTGTAATTGGTAAGATTTTCTATAGGGCAATTCAAGTTATACCCTTTGAACTACGATTTTCACCTTTAGAGATTTATCCTAAAATTTATCTATAAGTATGTCATGATAGCAGTAATCACATTAGTGGAAAATTCTAGAACGCTATTATAATGAATAAACACCATAAGTCTTATTAGGCTAAAATACATAAAAATAAATTGTGAAAATATATATAGATAACAGAAATCACCCATAATTCTACCATCCATAGAATTCTACCATCTGTAGAAAATATGTATTTCTCTTTTACCTTCTAGAACATATTATACTTATACCTCATATATAAGATTTTATAAAAATGCATGAAACGTAATATAATTTGGTAATGTGAATATATTTTTATGTCAATAAATACACTTATTCAGCTGTTTTTATTGGCTACATGGTAATCCATTTTGTGGGGTTTCCAGAGATTATTTAACCAATGTCATAGTACATAGGTTCTGTACAATTTTTCACCATAAAAAAAAATACTGCAAAAATCTTTCCTAAAACTTTTTAAAGAAAGAAATAAATGATGAGTACATTGATTCAAACATTTCAATGTTCTAATCTTAAAATACTGAATTCTGATTTACTAATAAATTTAAAGGTTGAAGAAACTACGTACGGAGCTTGAGGACTGACCGAGTTCATACTGGCAATATTGTATGCACAAATCAGACTCTTCAGGAACATCTAATATGAAAACATTTTTTCCTGTGTGTCTGTACCTATTGAAGGAGATTATAATTGTATTTAACAATCTTGATTAATTTCTGTACAATTAGCCTGTTTCAGTTGACTCATGTCACATTTAAGATGATAGAAACTATTTGATCAGTTAAATCTTTTATAGTAAAAAGCATGAATGTACCAATCAAAAATAAACTCATTTAGACCTAAAGCCAGGTGAATCAAATAAAATATTTTGTTTAAAGCATCTGGCACAATGCCTGGCAAATGATAAATTGCTCAGTAAAGCTTACTGTTATGATTATTCCCATCAAGCAATGTGGGAGAAATAGAGGACACAGGCCCTGCTATCAAGAAGGTTAAAATATTTACAATTACAAATTTAAATTATTTCTATGTTCACACTACAAAGCCAGTGAATACTGAAAAAGTAAGAGCTATTCTGTCGAAAATAAAAATGTTTGTATAGCTGTGTTTATACTTTTCGGATTCCCTTCATTCTTTAATATTTCACTGAAACATTTTTTTATCTCATATGGAGGGGCATTTTTAAATATGTAAGTTTTCTTATCAGTGCTCATTAATTAATTAGTCAAATTTACTCCCTAAGTTTTCATTTGCAGCCTCCTTAGCTTTATACCTATTTTTAAAACTCTAGGCTAAACGTATGAACTCTATGTCTTAGGTAACCATGATCTTAGCATTATAACATTGTAACACGGATTAATAGCCACCATAATGGTCAGCCTAGTCATCAATTCTTTGGATAAGTAAAGAGCTCTTGATATAAATATCTGAAAATGTGTATGTATCTGAAAAATGCACTACTCTCTCCAAGCCAAAATGATGGTTGTCATAGAAACAACAACTGGCAGAAAGTCAGATCTGACATAGCAAGAAGGTAATGGACAGCATCTTTAGGAGAATCATGAAATAGGACAGGACATGCTGAAAAAAAAATTAACTATATTTAAAATTAATTGCCATTATTTCTTCCCACCCAAAGTCCTCCTGGATGAAATGAAATACTCCAAACTCTGGCATTAAGATTTAAAGTATGTACATTTTCCAAAACTTGGGAGTTGTAGGAATTAGCACAAATTTCAAAATGAAATATAAATGTTTTTTACTGGCAAATATTTAAAAGTAACATTATTACTATGCTACAGACTAAAATATATACATTTTTCATCTCATGATATTTCCACTAATGTTATTGTCCAATCATGGCATAAAAACACATAACATCTCATGCATTTCAGGTCTCCACATGTCACAAATAATGAAACCCACACAGAAATATCTAGTCCCACTACAACTAATGGGATCCACACAGAAATATCTAGTGTTTTCGGCACTCTGTGTGGCAATCTTCACCAGTTTTCACAGTGCTTTAAAAATTCTTTTTACTGAGTTTGGTGTTCTGGTGTTTTGGGGAGGTTTTAGGGGGTTTTTGGTAATGCTAATTAAGATCATTGCAGATATCCATTAAGGATTATAAAGTGATTTAATTAGTCATTATATAAACCAAGTCTCATAAAACTTTATTTAAATTATTATAACTTAAATTATATAAATCGATCTTTTTTACTGTCCCTTTATTGTATCTGTGAGATAAGAGCAAATGTAACAAACTGAGGGTCCATTTTAAGTTCAACTCACTGCAAATACTTTTCTATCAGAAACTTAGCTTTCCCAAGGTTTTATGTGTGTTTGGTCTTTGATTGAAAAGCAAATATTTAAGTTTTATTATATTTATTTTGATTGTTCTTTCTTCATTACATTTAAAAACTATACTTCTAACCTTAGTCCAACACTCAATAGAATTCAGTAAATTTGAGGCTTTTTTTTAGCTATTCCAGTTCCTGCCAGATCACTGTAGCTGAACATGTAAAACATATGGTACAATAATTCTGTGGTCCTAAAACATTTTCAGTATATTTCTAAATTCCTCAGACAAAAAAAAAAAAAAAAGGAAGGAATGTTTTTGACATCCAAATGTACAAACGTGTTCTTCCCAGAGTTAAAGGGTTAAATATTGCAGCCTGTTTAAAAATTGCACCAACTGGCTCTTTTTTTTTTTTTAAAGCAGGACCAGGTTTAATTCTTTTCTGCATTCACTTGCACACAAATAGACTTCCCCGGAGCTGTCAGAAAGCATCAGACTGCCTGATCTGCACAGTGAATTTTAAAATCTTTTGAGAAACACAAGGACATTTGCTTCAGGCACTGATTTCATCATCACCATCATAAACAAGTATAAAGCCAGTCAATGTCTGGTATTCAAACCAAAGCCAGGAGATGATGCTTCTTTGAAGATGGTTAGTAGAATTTTAATCATCTAAATTTGTTTGGATCCATTTCTCAAACCATGATATTTTGCAGTTGGGAAATCATTTATTTATTGCCTGTGACCACTCCTAGATGACCCTAAAGAAAGGATGTGATTCTCTATCAAGAGCTTTATAAAATGTGAACACTCTAAGATTCATTTGTAAGTGAATTACACTGTCAGATGAAAATGTTTTGATCACTAATGTGAAGATGGTATCTTTAATATTTAATAGCAACTTTAATTCTTATGCTCTTTATGAAATACAGCTACAATATCAATTCCACCTGTGCACATCCTGAGTAAATAATTGATGTGGGAAATTGGGAGATTTTCTATGATGTATTTCAATTCTCATGCTAATAAAGCCATATCCTTCAAATGATGAGAGAGACAGTACTATTAACATCACCAGGACTACCTTTATATTTAATCTCTCATGATAGCTAATTGAGAGTCAAAACCACAGCGATTATTGTTTTTCTAGTTCATTGTTACTGATACATAACATTTTATTTGAAATTTGGTCCAATTGTGCTTTTAAGTTTAAAGCCAAATTCAAATGAAGATTTTCAGGGATTAAAACAAACAAGCAAATACAAAAGTCAGCTCTGTACCTAGCCAGCAAAATGGAATATAATTACACCATTCAGTCAGAAGCTGTGACTAAGTGAGTCCAATTGAAATGAAAGGTAAGTGGGTTTCTAAAGTCTTGAATTATTGAACAAGTAATGCAAGGTCCTAGAGTTCAAGGGATGGAAAGATATTATTATCTTTTTTTCAGGGAGTCCAGGATGCTTATTCACGCCTCTGGCAAGAAGTGAAATACACTAAGATTTTACTTTTAAAGTAGATGAAATAACCCTTGATTTGTTAGCTGCTGTTAAAGAGTCACACTGCCTACTTCATCTCACCTATTTTCATTGTAACATTTTCACTTTATCACAAGTAGCATTATGTCACCAAGACAAACCAATTTCCTTCATGTAAATGTAAAACAACATGTTTGCTGTAAGATATT
Organism: Lepilemur ruficaudatus; assembly: GCA_963574885.1. Taxonomy (NCBI): domain Eukaryota; kingdom Metazoa; phylum Chordata; class Mammalia; order Primates; family Lepilemuridae; genus Lepilemur; species Lepilemur ruficaudatus. Next base: position 8,840 of record CAUYRT010084892.1, read on the forward strand.
TCCATCAATGTCAGTGACATACAAGGAAAGTCTCAACTGTCTGCCCTGTCACTTACTTATAGAAAGGGGAAGTGAAATGCTCTTTTCATACTTGAATTGAATTCTCTGCCCATTATTTCATTTAGCTTATTGAATTTGTTCATAAACTCATCACTGGCACTATCCTACAGCCAGGGTATGCTAGCACGGTCATCAGAAACCAACTGGGGAAAACCACCCCCCCCCACACACACACAAAAGCAACAAGAGATGAAATGCCAAATACCTTTACCAAAAGATAGACTCATTCTATTTCTAAGAGAAGCGGGCATAAAAGATATAGCCACATCTTTCACTGGATGATTCGTGTCCCTCTACTTAGTCGTCAGGCATGTAACGGAGCCATCAGAGAGCTGCACGGTCTAGTAGGAAGGTAGACTCCAGGGATCTACATTAACGTCCTCTGCCACCAGCTCACATTCTGATTCTTGTCAAGTTACTCTCCCTGGGCCTTAGTCTCCACATCTGTAAAATGAGAGTCAGCCTAGATGCTCCCAAAGGCCCTACTAGTTCTAACATTCTTTGAATTCAAAATGAGGTTTGACTCTTTACTGTTGTTTTTGTCTTACTCCATTATAAGCAGAGCATTAGATCCTCTTAAAGAGACTAGCATGAGTGTTCTTCAATTTATAAAATAATTAATACGGTTTTGCATTTGCGATGAGGCTGAAAGGAGCCCACAGCAACAGAAAGTCCCCCAGAGGTCACGTTGCCGTCTATGCTTCTTTACCTTTCCCCCACTGTTTGATCATGACCAAATCATGGTCCTGATCACAGGCTCAATTAGAAGCTGTTCAATGATGCATATCACCATTCCCTTACAGAGGAGTATCAGCAAATGTTTCCCTGAAAGCCCTTGAAAATTCACAAAGAAAAGCACATTAACAGCACTGCTGGAAAAGAATGAATCAAACTTTGCAGCTGCCTTCTTTAATAGCCTAAGACTTCTCTGACCACAGTGGATATGTGCTTTCTCCTCTACAGACTGTAGTAATGTAATGATGGTGAAATGGAATAGTTATGCCACATATCAAAGTAGTTATGAGAAAATAAAATCACTCTCCACTGGAAATTTTATCCTTTCAGGGAACTATTTAGGTGCTCAGAACAACTGCCTGACCTATAATTTTTCAAACTTTCCTAAACCACCAGAATATCACTTTCAACTGGAAAGCATCTTGAGCCACAATTGTAAGACCTGATGGTGTTTAAATGAGCATTATAGGTACTTTGTGAACTCACAAGCTATAGAAATCAATAAATGTCTTGCATAGAGAAGTCCTGCAATTGATTTTTCCAGGAGAGAGCCAATTTGTAACTTTAGAAGAGGCATAGACACCAAGGAGCTTGTAAGCATGCTGGAGATTTAAGAAAAAAACATCACAGGGGTGTAGAAAACACTGCACTGCACTGCTAGATGAGGTGGTACCTCAAGAAATAGGGTTTTAGAATAATGATGTTTTTCAGGGGTGGCTACAGGGAAAAGAGATGGAGAAATATTGGGCACCTCCTGCAGTGCTCCAGGGCTTGAAAAAGGAGAACTCTCCAAAGCACACAGAAAGGGTGTTAATAGAATGCTCTGGAGGGTCTTGAATTTAAATATATACTCTTGCTTTTCTAAGGATAAGAACATCAGGTGGATTCATTCTCTCCAGCTTTTAAGAATTGTCTGAAATTAATCCTTTTACTCAATAAAGAATTCTAAGCATCATTAGGACTCTTTCAGACACCATAGTTGACAGCACGGTGTAAAAAGCAAAATTGGTACCCTCCACAGGGTGACAGTCACCTGGAGAAAGGTGTGAAAAGGCTATAGGCAAATCCCAAACAAAGCTTAAATCCCTCCCCAAAATCCACTATCTAGCTATATAGTCTTTCCACATTCCTGGAGAATCTTATCCTCAAAGCAGCTTTCCCCTTCCCCCGAGTGTTCCTTTATTTCTTTCTTACTTTTTTCTACTTTCTACAAGTTCATAAAAAAATGTTCTACTTCAGTCAAGAGATTAATGATACAAAGGCTAAAAATGACTATGAATTGTACTTGTTTTTATTCTAAACTATTCTAACAATGGTGAAGGAAATTTTATAAATACCAAATAAAAATTTGAATTCCTGGAGAAGTGGGAAGAAGGATAAAAATAGAATTGTAGGGGTCACAGAGCCACACTGTATGAATCTTAGTGTGAATTTAAAAAGGCTGTTTCGGTGAATTTGAAATCCCTGAATATAAATGCCCCAGAAAAGTAATCCTAGAAAAAACACTACTATGAAAATAACTTCTTTTGAATGATAATCTTTTGTACTGGATAATTTTTACCTTTATTTATGGAATACAACTTTAAAAGGAAGTTTATATCCATCATCTCATGAGGCATAGGTTAAATTATGGGGCTTTCATTGACTTTGTTTAATTTTGCTTTGCATGTTAGCTTTTCTAAAAAATTGTTTTGAGATCCTTTTCCCTTAATGATTGATGTTGAATGGGCGCAGAGATGTTGGAAAAGGTCACCTATTTCAAAACCTTCATATGTGCATCTGTTACAAGGAATACAATTTGAAAATGGGTAGAGTTTTAAGTCAGAACATATCATGCTAAGCTAAATGATGTTGAAGTTCATACATAAAGAAAGCTGCCCTTACTCAAGCACGTGAAGCTAGCCAGGACTGAATTTCACCTGTGTCCAAACAACTACAAAATCTCAAGGCTTTCAAGGCCTGGACTTCACAGTAGCATTCTTTTTAAAACAAACATCATTTTCTCATCCAAAAAGTAAATGTGTTGTACTTAGCACTGCAAATATTCTACAACTCATTGACCAATATTAGAAATCAAAATGATTGATTAGATTAGGTTTAATTGATTAGATTTCCAAAAGATGAATCTATTAATATTTCAGAAAACTGAAGACACATTAAATCATTTTCAGTTGCTATCTGCTTACCTCCAGTTGGACTCATTTCTAACAATGAGTCCTATATACTCACTCATAAAGATGAACAGAAGTATACTGCTGAGGTTTAATTAACCAAAATGATACCGTGTTTTTGCAAATGTGTTTGATCTCATGAAGAACTTGGGAGCAGATATAAGGCAGTAGATAAAGCTAAAGCCCCCAAGAATGGGTCCTACAACACAATTTAGAGCACAGCTGGAAATACGGCTTTGGATACTCACTGGCAAAATCATTAGAAGTGGATGAATTGACACTATCAACACTCTCAGCACTGTCACAGCTAAAAACTTCATCATCTGATTCCTGCACAGAAGAGCAGGGTGAGGCGCCGTTGACTTCTTGAAACTTCCCCTTTAAAATTCCACTCATAGCTGCAGCGCTGTCACATGTACCTGTACCAGGAATGCGAGCAACAGAGCATTGAAATATTTGACTGCTGATTGCATAGTCAAGGTCTCAAAGTCACTGGGGGGGGGAGGGGGGCACTGTAATTTTTTGAACCACACATACCACATCATCATATCCATGCAGAAATTATTCTTCCCATAATGTTGGAAAGCACTGCAAACAATTCTACCCTGATTCATTGTTATTTTCATTCTCATTCTGACAACAGTGTCTTATAAGAAAAAGTCAAAATTAAGAATATGGAATAAGAAAATTGCATATAGAAATATGGTTCAGTGTTGTGAAACGTCAAAACAGGAGTCAAATACATTTATTTTATCTGTTCTAGTAAATCGTGTACTGTCATTGACAAAGCCAGAGTTCAGAACGAAATAGATCACTCACTTGCGTGCTGTCATACCCACAGCATACTGATTAGGGTATGTCTATCTTGCTTGGGATTTCTTTTTTTCTCAGGTATAAAGGCATCTACTTTCCTGGGGCTCTTTGTCCATCAAAAACCAAACTGGTTGCTAGGCATGGCTATACCTGCAGAATTTAGATGCATTATCATGTTTCCAGTCAATTCAGCAGAGCTACAGGGAATACTTGAGTCCTATGCCAAGGAGGTTGGCTGAATAGATTTTAGACATGGTAAAACACAGTCCTAAATCTTTTGCTGGATAAAATATTAATTTAAGTCTCTTCATTCTCTATATCAACACGGTCAGTGAAATCCAGTCAGATGTAACCTGATGCATTTCCTAAAATTTGTTAATGTCAATGTAGATGAGTCATTAAACATCTGAGAGTAACAATTTCTTCTGACCTCTATAGAGAAATGAGTAAGGTGATTAGGGGTTGCAAACACAAATTTCTACAGTGGCAGGTAACCTCTATGGGTACATTGGGTCAGATGCAATAAAATCACGAGGTCATCTTAGTTTTTTGTCTACTGTTATTTGTAACAAGGACATCAAGAAATTCTTGACCTGAAGAAAAATGATAGCATAAACACAACAATCAATGACTTCACAATCGAGGAGACGGTAGGTAGTAAGACGTGTGAATTGTGGAGAACTAAAGACGCACACCCGGGCCAAAGGTTCAAGCTGCTATTCACATCAGGTAGCATGTCATTTTGGGTCCCTGCTTTCCCAACTTAATCTACTCTAACTCTGGCCAATGCCCATTCCTCTTCAGAAGCAGTCCTTTACATCATTAGGGCTCATGTTCCCCATTGTCCTTTCCCTTATTAATTTCATTTGCAAAGTTAAAGGAGCATCTTTTAGATTATGTTGTAATTTTTTTTTTTTTTTTTTTGAAACAGAGTCACTTTGTTGCCCTGGCTAGAGTGCCGTGGCATCAGCCTAGCTCACAGCAACCTCAAACTCCTGGGCTCAAGCGATCCTCCTGCCTCAGCCTCCCAAGTAGCTGGGACTGCAGGCATGCGCCACCACGCCCGGCTAATTTTCCTATGTATTATTAGTTGGCCAATTAATTTCTTTCTATTTATAGTAGAGACGGGGTCTCGCTCTTGCTCAGGTTGGTTTTGAACTCCTGACCTTGAGTGATATGCCCGCTTCGGCCTCCCAAAGTGCTAGGATTACAGGCGTGAGCCACCGGACCGGAAAGATTACATTGTAATTTAAATCTCAATTTGGACTGGCTCTACAAGATAGACCAAGAATGGTTTAGATCTGTGACTTGGAGGGGTTAACAGATCAGGGAATCCAAACATTCTCTTCCCCATCAGCTCAACACACCACCTGAAATGCTCTTCACTAGAGATGCATCAGTTGGGGGAATAAACTTATTGTACAAAACACACCTGCACAATGGCATCTTATGCCAACACACCCCAGTATGGTGGTACTATCTCTGCCTTTCCGGTAGTAAGGATCAAGTCTAACTTGAGTGACTTCTTAAAAGGTGGCAACTTTGGAACTGGCCACCCTCTTTGTGTCCTTCATTGCCCTCATGCTTGCCCTTGATCTTGCTGGGCAAGAAGAATGGTACTTCCTTCGGGCATATTTGCTCCACATCTTTCTGCCAACTGACTTCCTCTGTTTCTGTATTTTCTGCTTCCTCATATCTTCAGCTGGCAGATGGTTTTGGCGTCCAACAGATCTGTCTCTACCTCATTGTGTTCTGCCAGTCTCAACTAGGCACACCAATGATTTGGGTTTTTTTATATTTTGGGGGGGAATCTGAGTGTCCTCTTTTGGTCATTTACGTCATTCTATAGAAAAGAGATCTATTTGTCTGCCTCTTGTTTAGCAGCCATTCATTATCGATTCGGTAGACATCTATTGAGCTTCTATTATGTTCCAGTGACTACTTTTAGATAGCAGGAAATGATAAAGAAGCAACCAAAAAAATAAAACTTATTTTTACTTTACTGGTGCTTATTTACTTGATGTTATTTGGAGAAGGAGTAGACAAATAATAAACCTACATAAATTAAATACATAATATTGTCATATGGATATAAATACTATGGGGAAAAATAAGCCATTAAGTGATGTGATGACTATAGGGTTGGTCAAGAGAACATTCGGCTTTTAATTGATTGGTGAGTTAATATCCCAGTGAGGAAGTAAGACACGGAGGAGGCGAGGGAATTGGCAATGTGGGCTTCTGAGGGGAGAGCAGTCCAGGTCAAAGGAATGGTGTGTGCCAAGACCCGAGAGAGGCACAGCAGGCGATGAGGTTAGACAGGTCTTTAGGACTAGATTGTGTAAAGCCTTTAAGGACTTTGGCTATTTCTCTAAGTGAGATGGAAGCCCCTACAGTGTTTAAGTAGTGTAGTGACAATATCTGGCTTACAATTTAAAAGGACAACTCATTAATTTGTTATTTCATAAGAAAACACAGGGTCTAGGGCCGGGCACAGCGGCTCACACCTGTAATCCTAGCACTCTGGGAGGCCGAGGCGGGAGGATTGCTCAAGGTCAGGAGTTCAAAACCAGCCTGAGCGCAAGCCTGTAGTCCCGGCTACTCGGGAGGCTGAGGCAGAAGGATCGCTTGAGCCCAGGAGTTTGAGGTTGCTGTGAGCTAGGCTGATGCCACGGCACTCTAGCCCGGGCAACAGAGGGAGACTCTGTCTCAAAAAAAAAACAAAAACAAAAAACAACTAGTATCTTGAAACAAATACAGGCATTCCTCCATGTGTGGCTCTCTGGTCAAAATAAATGGTGGATTCTGAATCAGTGGGCTCTGGAGAGGGATGGACGTCTAACACCTAGAGGCACTCGGTTCTCCCTGCCCCTTCTAGTGTCTGTGGCTTCCAAACCAGTTTCCCGTTTCAGGCGGGGGCCAACGCGAGCAGTGAGGGTGAAGGAGGACACAGCAGGTCCCTTCCTCCTGGCCCGCGCCGTGCAGAGGCTTGCCGCGCCAGGCGCGGTGAGAAGGCCTCCAGGTAACAGCAGGTGCTTCTTTCCTGGCCCGACCTCCGAGGAGCCCTTCACTGCCGTCCCCTTAATTTCCTTGGTCTTTTTCCCAGATGTGTGAAAAGGGCAGGATCCTTTTCCCTGGGTGGCTTTTCTCATTAGGGACCAGGTTGAGTGGCCTCTGTGGGGAAATGTGCCACCTTCAGTGTGATCTGTCAGTGGCCAGGTGAAGGCTGGCAAAGGTACACAGCCAGCTGCCCCTGTCTGGGGCAGGGATGGGTCCAGACGCCGTGGGCTGGGCCGGGCCGTCCTCTCCAGCCAGTGCCACCTGCTTCCTGAGCCTGGCTCATTTAATCTGGAGACTTGGACCTCACGTGCCTTAGAATGAAACAGTGGCTGCTTCCTCCAGGTCGCCTTTAGTTCCTTCGTGCCGCGGTTTCTGGGTGAGAGGAACAGAGTCTTGTGGGTGAGCAGTCAGGGAGGATGTGCTCAGAGCTAGAACGTTCTCAGAGGTTAGCCTGGTGCTCCTACTCATCGTTTCTGTACCATCTCTAAAAAGGCGTCACTTTACAAATGATGTTTCACGGATTGCCCCCACGTGAGAGCTTGCTGGGAACCCCTGGCACAGAGCCCAGACCTGGAGAGCCTGTGGGAGGGGCCGGGAGTCCGCGGCGGGGCGGACGGAGGCGGCTGCGGTGCCCCAGCCCCGCAGCCAGCACTGAACCAGACTGTCTCAAGACGCTTTCTGCACGATCTCAAGACAGATGCTTTAGTCTGTCTGCCTACAGTAGGGCCAGTCCCAGGGGGGTTTGCATGTTACTCTTTGTCTGGGTTGGGAGGGGCGGCATTGATGATCATGTGACCAGAGCAGGCTCTGAACAATCCAGGTGGAGGTGAGGAACTGGCATTCAGACCGAACCTTCACTCCTCAGCCCACAACTGTGCCCTTGAGGTTCTGTCCTCTCCGACACTTACAGGCCTGCCGGGGTCAGACGGTGAAACCCTCCCAGAACCCAGAGGCGGGAGGCCAGTGTGGCCGATAGGACTTGGGGACGTGCTCGGGCTTCTGCGCCCGCCGTCGGTCTCCCATCTCAGCAGCAGCCGACAGGGCGGGAACGTGGACACGTTCCTTTGCTGTCAATTGTATTTAAACCAAATATTATTTTTCCTGTATATTCTGGTGAAACAAGGCTTAATTCTATTAGTTTAGTATTATAAATCATGATCAAGCCCAAACTTAAAGCTGGAAAAGTTTTTATCCCTTAATTTTGAGACGAAATCTCTAGCAGGAGTGAAGCGGCAGTTCTGCTGAGCACGGAACGGCTTGTTAACTATCAGATTCAAGAGTTGTCACATTCCTTTAATAGGCTCCCCGCCGTGGGGCTACTAGGACATTGTGCAGATTCTCTTCTGGGGAAATCTTTTGCCTGGTTGATATCTGTAAAGCTCTTAATTGCCAGCTGTCCTGTTTCTGGTGCACAGACCACGGTGAGCACAAGTTGCTGGGGAGGGGTGACTGGGCACGTGAGCAAGCCCAGCCCGTCAGACCCTCGCCCTCGGCCGGGCCGTTCTTTGCTCATCTCGCCCCATGAAGAGTAGTCAGAAGGATGCAGTGGAGTAGCACTCCCTCCCTACGGAGCAGGCGGGTTGGGGCGGTGGGATCGCTGTGACGGGCATGGATGCCCGTTTGGAGGGCGGATGCTCCACCCTTGCAAACGTGCGGCCCGGGCTTCCCCCGAGAGCGTCCAGGGTCGTTAGTGGAGGTCTCAGTGTTTGTTTCTTGTCTTCCTCTCTTACCACTTGATAATCTTTAGACTAAATCATAGGCTTAGAGAAATAATGTGACTTTTTAAATTTAATTTTCTTTTGAATGGCAGTTTTTCCCCAACACCTTCCCTGTTCATCATGGCAAAGCGATTCTAGCTCCTCACTGTCTCCCCTCCGTGGGCTGCCCTCGGCCCGGGCTGGGTGGGCCCGAGCTGTCGGCTCCTGGCACCTGCTGTGTAGATTTCCTCCGTGGCCTTGACGCCTCTGAGCAGAAGATGGGGTACGGGCGGGCTCTTCGCCACAGAAGCCCGAACAGGGTCTGTCCCTTCCCGGGGATCCTGGAGGAAAAGGGCTCCTACAGATTCGGAGCAGGGGCAACTGCTGCCTTCCGTCTGCTTCCTGATCTTGTCTAGATGAACAGAGCTCAGTGTGAGGGTGAGAAACTCCAGGTAAAATGCCCTGGAGTGGGGCAGCTTGTTTCCCAGCTTCCCTTCATCAAGGTGTGGGAGAAGCTAACGGTCAACTTCAGATCGTCACCCTCACTTGTACCCAGGCAAGTCCGGCGTGTGAGGAGGTAGCAGCGTGTGCTGTGGTTAATGCTTAGAGGCAAAGGCTCGTCATTGGTAAACGGTGCTAATCACCTGAAGCATTAGGACAGCTTATGGATGAGTTTGTGTTCATAGAGCTGAAAATTGTAGCTTCAGTGCTGCACTATTGGAATCTTAAAATTATTCTTAATAAATGAATGCCAGACCTGATGTGACTAGGTGCATCCCAGCAGTACGTGTAAAGAAAGGTAAGCGCTCTTTAACTCTTAGGCTCATCTAAGCCCAGGCCTGTGTTCCAGGACACGGGTGGGAGCCTCCCCACCTTCAGGGACGGACAGAACCTGTCGTCCTGGCGTCCTGTGCGGATCAGCACATCCCTTCCGCATCCAGCCGCAGCCCGAGGGCGGGACTGGGCTTTGCTCTGGGGCTCTCCACCTCCTTGGCCTGGGTCCTCCTTGCTCCACCTGCTGGGCCCTATACACTTGAGGTCGCCCGAAGGCAGAGGGGTGCCACCTTCACACCACCCACTGAGAAAGCAAGACTGCCCGGCAAGTCCTGGGGAGGGCACGCGGTCCGGAATGGCAGTGCCGTGGGCTGCTCCAAGAGCTCCTGTCGGAGCTGTGGGGACCCTCTGTGGCCCTGAGTTGCAGCCGGCCGAAGGCGCTGAACAGCCCTCAGGAGGCGCCTTGAACCTTTGAGCCAATGAAGTTCCCAAGAACCCAGGCTCCTCTGCCCCTGAGAGACCACTCTCTCCCCCAGAGGCCCAGGCCACCCCTGCCCGCCCTACTCCTGGGCCCTGCTGAGGCCCAGATATTACACCCAAGCGGGGTTCCGATTCGCTAGGAATGTGGCGCAGTGATCTGGATGGGAACCGAACGGATGACGTGGAGGGTTTGTTAGCACTGGCTCCCAAACCGGCGGAAGCCAACTGCGATCACGTGAGACTGGCGGAGGGCGAGCTCTGCGGCTCCCTCGCTGCCCGGGTCGCGCAGGATTAATGTAAAGTGCTTTGTTTGCAGGGCGTGTTGTCATCCCCAAACCAGGCCAGTTCTCCAGGTGGCACTGTGGTGTAGCGACCCCACTGCTGCTCGCACACTCTGCCCGGACTCGGACCTGAGGGAGTGACCACGAGGAGCCACAAGCCGCGCTTGAGCCACGGCAGGCGGCGGACCTCGACGGGCTGCGTGGACGCGTGCCCGGCTCGCCCCGCGGCGCTATGCTCTCCGCTGTTCATCCAAAGAAGCTGTTTCCATTTTGAAGTCGTCTGTTGGGGCTGCAGTAAAAAATAAGAAATGGCGTTTTCTTGCTTTTTACTCTAAAACGCAATGTAATTAAATCTCTCATATATATGAAATATATACATATATGCATAGTGTAAAATAAAATATTCCTTGGACAAAAAAATCCCCTTAAATCCAGCTGTTATAAATAGTACTTCACTTTGGTTTTGCACTGATTTTTTTAGGTGGTCAGAAGACAACCTAGAAGGCACTCATGTGGTTACTCTCTGACGTAAATGTGTGATTCAGGAAGACGGATGCTGCGATCACAGACTTTTGGAAATTGTTTGCACTTAAAGTAGTTTAATGCTGATAGAAAATTACTTTGAATTTGGGTGTGATGGCTTCATGGCCCTCCAAGGCGTGACGATGCCCCTTTCATCTGCTGACATTTATTTTAACACTGTTGTTTCCAATGCAGTCAGCTCTGTATTATCTGTACAATGTAATTCTGCAACAGGGGAGATGGTGCCTCACCAGTAATTTTCACCATTTAGGAGTGGTATTTCTAACTCACAGAAAAACATTAATATTAAAACTATCTTGGATAGACCATCTAACTTCTGTTAAACTGGCTCAATTTTTAATGTAATTTTTTGTTGAATTAGTTGGTATGGAATTATTTTGTCCTTTTTTTACACCATGTTCCTTGAGGCCCCATCAGTCACATTGAAGCCGATGGGACTGTTCAAGAACATGGCTCGTTCGGCGAGTTGCTGGTCCCCTGGCCCCTTCCCTGCCTCGCCGTCTGCGTGTGCGTGTGCGTGGCCACTGCAGCCGCGGGGAACCGTTGGTTCTTACAGCTTAGAGTCCGTCGCTGAAAGCCTGTGACCGACCACGCGTAACACGGCTTCTAAGGTGAGTGTGAACGTGCTTCGCTAACTACACTGTGACACCAAATAGCTCATGAGGCATTCCCTGGGACTCTTACTGGTGGAAACTCAGCAACTCTGAGTCTGGGTCACGCCACACCCACGTAGAGAGCCCGCGGGTTACCGCACGGTCACAGGGTGCTGCGGCCGGTCCTGTGCAGCTGGGTCCTTTGACGGCTTGATGTGGCGAGACTCTAGACTATGAAGTCTGAAACCCATTTCTCTGAGTGCGCACGTTAAATTTGGGCAGTGTCTAAGTCATTTCCGGCTTTTAAGGCGCGTGCTACATTTTTACCATTTCTGTGAATGTAGCAACAGAAAGGTGCGCACGAGCCCACATCTCGGTTGAGTTCATCTTCAGAAGAGAGGCTGGGTACGGTCGGTGAGGCCCCCGCTCGGAAGCCCTCGCTGCCTGACCTGCCTCTGCGTCTCAGGGCCATGCACCTGCGGCGAGCCTTCCAGAAAGGTGAACAGCACAAAATACTAAGAGTTGCTATGTCTTAAATGAAAGAATCGATTTACAAGTCAGACACGTGCAGAATGACCTCCGTTTAAAATCAGATACCAGCACGTTTTGGGGAGTTTAGTGTTCCTGTCATCTCAGTCAAAGCACTGGGTTCTAAGTGCTGTCAGTTGTACAGAAATCCAGTGCCCGGACGGTCCGGGATAACTAAGCAGAGCACAGGTATATTTGGAATGTGGAAGGAACTGCCTTGGAAAATCAAGTCTAGAACGCTTACTCTAGTCATCCTCCTGGTCGTCTCCTATTCTCTCTTTTCTGTTTGTAGGAAGTAACAGGCGGAAGTCGGACTGACACCAGAACGGCAAACGCGTGTGCTGAAGCACAGCGCGACCCAGCCCAGAGACCCGCGTCCCTTGAGGTGGTTAGTCCCAGCTCTGCCTCAGCCCAGTCTCTGTCACCTTCCGTTGGGTTCTGGAATGCAGTTTGGCCATCGCTGTCAGGTGCATCCCAGATTACTGTAGATGCACCTTTGCCGGGAACAAATCCTTATTTTTAATGGCACTATCCCTAATATTGGTCCCTGGCCAAGTGGTCCAAGATGGCTTCCAAAATCTAACTGCCTGTAACCATTTCCTCCCCTGTCACCGGCAGCACACAGTATTCAGCAGGCCTGGGACCGACGCACGGAGGCAGCCTCAGGGCTGGCCCCCACCCTCACTCAGGAGCCACGGAAGGAGACGGGAGTCTGCGCGGTCTCCCTGGTCCGACTTGTGCTTGCTTTCTCACTGCTTGCCAAGAGCCTTCTCAGGCCTTTGGAGTTGGTGCGTGCTCCCCGCGTGGGGACTGGGTCTGCAGGAAGCCGGGAGGACTCCGCTCTAGCCGCCCTGCTATGTCACAGTATGGCCTGGGGGGCGGCAGAGGACATGCCAAGAGATCAGAGCCCGTCGCTGCCGCCTTGCCTGCTCCAGGGGTAGGTCTGTGACGCGAAGACACCATCGGTGTTTGGGTCCTTGGACAGAGACGTCTGCTTACGTCCTGGACCGCACCACCACCCACAGGCCGAGCTCCACGTGCGCTTCCGCCCCAGCGGACCTCTTCTTTCTCAAGACAAGGAGGGCACGGTAGGTGGAAGAGGGCGGATCAGCACGAGATGAGCAGGTGCCCGGCGCGCGGCGGTGGGAAGGACGGATTTTACCGGGGCTGGGGGAGGAGGCGTGAGACGTCACCCTTGCTTGCGCTCGGAGTTCTGTGGCGGTAGCTCAAGTGCTTCAGGAGCCATTTAACAGCGTTGTCCAGAAGAACCTAAATGACCGGCTGGCCAGCCCTCACCACCTTTGCAATCTGGGAGCGGCCAGAGCCCCCAGCAGGGCTCTGACAACAGGGAGAGGTGGCCTCCGTGGGATGAGCCGGCTTGGCCCCGTGCCCTCAGCTCTGGCCAGCACCGGCCTGTCGCAGGGCTGGGAGGCTGGGCCCAAAGGCGGACACGGAGAACCGCGGCACTTGAAGCCGCCTTGGGACCCTGCTGCTGGCAAGAGCAGGCAGGCGCGAGCTCCAAGTGAAATGACGTCCAGGCCGGCCAACAGGATTTTCCTTCTCTCAGAATCTGCAGGAAGGTGGATTTGCCCTTGTGAAGCTGACGTTCGAGCGTGCAGAGAGCCACCCTGCCCCTCCACGGAGGCAGGGCCTCGCCCCTTCCCTGGAGCCCCAGCCCCGCTGCGCCCGGGTGCGCCGGGCTCAACACTGCTGCTGAGCGTTTACGCCGGAGACCAACACGAAACCAGGAAGGCCGCATTTGGTGGACAGGGCATGTGCCCTGCGAGCTGGGCCTGCCTCCAGAGAGCCCCCACCCCACTGTCCCCGCCGTGGGGAGGGAGAGTAAGGGCAGTTTCTGGGGCACCAGCATCTGCACATCACATTTGCTTTCTCAAAAAGGCATGAGAAGGACCTTCAAGATTCCCCCCTTCCCCTGCTTTTTTTTTTTTTTTTTTTTGTGTTGGAGTCTTTCTCTGTCACCCGGGCTAGAGTTCCATGGTGTCATAGCTCACGGCAACCTCAAACTCCTGGGCTCAAGCGATTCTCCTACCTCAGCCTCCTGAGTAGCCGGGACTAGAGGGTGCACACCACCACACCTGGCTAATTTTTCTATTTTTTGTAGAGATGGCATCTTGCTCTTGCTCAGGCTGGTCTCTAACTCCTGAGCTCAAGCGATCCTCCCACTCGGCCGCCAAGTCCCTTCATATTTTATATACTTAAAGGGGGTAACACACTTAACAGGCCTTGAATGTGCCCTAACTTAAAGCCAGTCCTGATGACCGCAGCCGCTGCCTCTCTCTGGACTTGGTTCTCTGGTGGCCTCCCCCTGCTTGGGCTCAGAATGCGGCTCACCTGCCTGCGGGTCCCTCTTCTGGCCTGTGTCTCGCTGTTCCCACCTCCCCGGTCTTCTGTCTCACTCGCCCTTCCTGGCGCTGGGCTGGGTGGGACTCTGCCCCAGCCCTGTCTCTGGTCTGTGAACCAGTCTCGGCTTCCACCGGGACTCCTGACCCCAGGCCCTCTGCAGAGGCAGAATGGCGCCCGCCCTCCCTGCTCAGACACCTCTCCATGGTGGGGGCAGCCCTGGCAGGGTCTCAAATGGCTTAAAAGGAAGCTTGCTCCAGGCCCTCGCCACACGCATCCAAGCCTCACTTCCGGTCTTGACTCTGCCCTTCTCTGGCTCCTTTGCCCCCACGGGGCCCAGAGCAGACACCCGCGCCCTTGGCTGCTGCTCCTCTTCTCTCCCCCCAGCCTGCCCCTCCACGTGGCCCCGTGTCCACCACCTGCAGCCCAGATGTCCTGTCACTCCTGGCTCTGCTTCACCACCCGTCAGGTGGCCTGGAAGGAAGGAGTGGCGGCACAGATCTGTCTCAACAGAGGAACGAGGAGACTCAACACTAACCTGGGAAATTTAGCTTTTTTTTAAAAAATAAATTTGAGAAGATGAGAAAGAAATAACACTCAACGACTAGGTCACATTCTAAGACAAAAAGGGGCTTACTGGGATTCTTCTCCTCTGCCAGCATCCTGGCTGGTGCCTCTGTTTCTCTGCAGGGTTCCCATCCCACCCCCGAGGGAAACGGGTTTCTTTCTGTAGGACACAGGTGCCCAACTTACTGTTGGCCCCCAGAACCAAAGCTCACAGCCCCACTGGCAGGCGGGAGGCAGTGTTCTGTCCTCCCAGAAATAAAACCATGCGGCGCCTTGAAGCCTGGTGCTCAGAAGAGCCCCCTCAGGCCTGCCCTCCTGCCGCGGCCCCACCTCGTCGGGCCAATGTCCTGACGACTGAGAACGAGCTGGTGCGTTTCCGTAGAGGTTTTTCAGATGGAGTGAAACGAAGCCGTGCCGAAGTATTCCCAACAAAATCAGTTGCCCTACTATGCCCACAAAAGCTAAAGCAAAGGAATGGCCAGTAAGGACAGATGTTTAACTCAGAAAATATTAAAATGAAATACTGTAATGACACAGCTTATCGTTTAATAAAAATCAGGGGGCTCCAGGCGCACTCACGGTCACCTGCCAGGAATGGCAGCCACGCGGCGCCGCCTTCGCCGGCCTGACGCACAAATCCCAGCGCGTTCCTTGCGATTCATGTAAAAAGTTACAAAACAGTCCCTGCCCGACATGCTTAGGTTATGAAAATGAACACCCTGAGTGAGGTGGTTTCACAAATGTATTGGACTGGACGCACGGCACAGCTGTTCCAGGGCTGCCGACACGCGCGGGCTGCGCGGGCTCCAGGCCGCCAGCTCCGGCCGCTGGCGCGCGGGGGTCGCAGAACAGCACTTGCCCGGCTGTCAGGCGTCTCCCGAGCCCGTGTCGCCCACCCGGGCGGCCCTGGTCCTGCCTGGCTCCGCCCTCCACGGAGCTGAGTGGCGCGAGCTGCTCAGTACCCTCCACCTCTCCTCTCTATGGTGGGCAGGCGGCACTGTTTCAGGGCGGGTTTCATGTCCTTCTGCAGATCTGTCTGTTAAGGAAAAACGACAGACATTTAGTCAGGCCCGGGCAGGGGCCCAGGAGCGGCGCGCGCGGAGGCCAGCGGTGTGCGCTACCTTCTTGTTCGCACCAACGCACTTCAGGGGCCTCAGCGCCGGGGCCTTCCCGTGTGTTCCAGATCCGAACGCTGACTGCAGCGTGGGGCTGGAGTAAGACGACAGTTTGGTCACTCCTGAAAGCTTCAGTTTGGGCAGTTCCATTATGTAGGCCGGCCCTCGTGTCTTGGGATGGTCCTCCTCTTGCTTTAGGGACTGTTTCTTGAAACAGAACAAAGGTCAGTTGGACATAAAAAGCTTCCTTTTTATGAAAATTAGGAAAAACAAAAGAGGTTCTTTTGTACTACTCTTGCCTAATAAAATTTCTTGGCCGTGAGTGTGGCCTTACAGTGACTACAAAACGTCCAGCATGGCCCAGACACCCAAGCTGAGGTGGCTGCTCGCTGGAGTCCCGCAGAGAAGCGAAACCTCGTACCACAGCCTCCCTCCTGGGGCCCTGTCCTCCGGTCTTGCCTGTTCCCATCAGTGACCATCCTTGTGCTGGCGCCACCCTTGGTGCGGCCCCCTAGCAGTACCTGGGGGCTGAGGAATGGCCGGATGCGGAGGGCTGTGGCGAGAGGGGCGAGTGCAGGCCCGACGCCTCCCGCCTCCCCCCCTCCTCCGAGGCTTTGAGCCTGAATCTGCCCGCTGGGTGCGCCAGGATGGCTTCTGAGCTAAGAACGCTTTTTGCATGTTTTAATGGTTAAAACATATTTCCCAGCATGTGAAAATGATATGAAATCTGGGAAAACTGGATAGCTACATGCAGAAAACCTACCTCTCACCTCTCACAAAAATACACTCAAGATGGTTAACAGAACTAAACCTAAGGCAGGAAACCTTAAGAATCCTAGAAGATGTTGGGAAGACCCTTTCAGACATCGGTCTAGGCAAAGAATTCTTGAAGAAGACCCCTAAAGCAATCACTGCAACAACAAACATAAACAAATGGGATCTGATCAAATTAAAAAGTTTCTGCACAGCCAAAGAAACTATCATTAGAGCAAACAGACAACCTACAGAATGGGAGAAAATATTTGCTCTCTACACTTCTGATAAAGGTCAGATAACAAGAATCTACCTACAACTCAAAAGAATTAACAAGAAAAAATCAAACAACCCCATCAATAAATGGGCAATGGAAATGAACAGAAACTTTTCCAAAGAAGATAGAATAATGGCTAGCAAACATATAAAAAAATGTTCATCATATCTAATCATTAGAGAAATGCAAATCAAAACCACAATGAGATACCACCTAGCCCCAGTGAGATTAGCCTCTATCAAAAAATCCCAAAACAACAAATGCTGGCGAGGATGTGGAGAGACAGGGAACACTCTTACACTGCTGGTGGGACTGCAAATTAGTGCAACCTCTGTGGAAAAGAATTTGGAGATTCCTCAAAGAGCTAAAAATAGAAATACCATTTGATCCAGCAATAGCATTATTAGGCATCTACCCAAATGAGCATAAGACATTCTATAATAAAGACATCTTCACCCGAATGTTTATGGCAGCACAATTCACTATTGCTAGGACGTGGAAACAACCCAAGTGCCCGTCAATTCATGAGTGGATTATTAAAATTTGGTATATGTTTAGAATGGAATATTACTCAATTTTAAGAAACAACAGTGAGCTAGCAGCACTTATATTATCCTGAATTCAGCTTAGACCCATTATCCAAAGCAAGGTGTCACAAGATCGGAAGAATGGGCTCCACATGTACTCGACATCATATTGGTACCGACTGATTAACACTACGGAGCTCACATGGTGGTGGTGTTCACCAGGGATCCGGGGGTTGGGGGGGTAGACCCACATCTGAGGGATGTGGTGCGCATTGTGGAGGGGAGGGGCATACCTCTACCCCTTGCTAGGGAGAGGCAAAGATATAAAATGTGACCAAAATGTTTGTACTCTCATATTTTCCTGAAATAAAATTTTAAAAAAGTCCTCTAGGCCACGTTTCACAGTCACTGTCTTTTTCCCGGTTTCATCCACTCTCTACTTATTCCATTGCTTTACATATTCCCTTCCCCATTTCCTTCATCCAAGGCCAAGTTTTTTACTGACACAGCTGGAAGTTTAGTTGAATTCAGAGGAGATGGAAAACACAAGTAAATGCATTGAGAATAATGTGTTCCAGTGTTCTCACTGTTAGAGAAAGGAGTTAAAACATGAAAAGCAGCATGGCTAAGATAAGCCTGCAGCGTTGCATTTGAACTGGCGGTATTAGTGCACACTAGATTTGGATTATATCTAGATCTATACATATAAAATTACGTAGATGTATGTATGTGTTTATATGTGTAAGTATTTGTGTATTTTTATCTTTGGTCTTAGTAAAGTTTGCTTAGAGCAACTAGAAATAAAAAAAATCCAGTAGTAATGGATATAATTAACATTTATATCTTGGTTTATAAATACTATTCTCTGTTAAAAGAACCAGCTCTACTTGGGGAAATGGTTTATCCCTAGGCTTGGGCTGGAAGATTATAAAATGAGTCTAGAATACCTTACGCCACAAAGTCAAGTAATGTACAAAGAATAATTAGTATCTATTCAAGGACACAGGTGCAAGGTGAAAGGGCTCCATGTGGCCATGTCTGGGGCAATTTGAGCATCAAAAGAAATAATTATAGCAATGTATTGTAACATTTTTTGGTAAAATATTGAATCTGTAGGTCCAGACTGATATGAAGATAAAATGAATTATAAATAAACTGGGGAAAAGGGAAAGCTGTACCATAGAGTACCAATGAATGCAGAAGGAAGAAGTGAACTAAAAAATCACCACTTGACAAGCATCCCAGTAATCATGGATTGAGAAAAGACTCATCAGCAATGCTAAAAGTGGTGATCAAATATTTGATTAATTTCATAATTATAAGATATCTGCCTACAAAATACATACAAGTATATCATATTGTGTAAAAAGTATCATTAATATATTCTTTACAGTAAACACATCCTACAGACACACCATCTTAACCATATGATACATCCTAGCTTCCTGGGATAAATCGGTGTTGCGTGCATCCTGATGAAACGCGCTGAGAAGAGCACACCATTACTTGTGCAGTATTGCAGCACAAGAGCATAAATCATGAATAATTATCACACAAACCCTGGATTGTATCCCGGGCCTAAAGATGACATTTTTGGGTAAATGGGTGAAATAAATTGGGTTCTGTGTATCTAATTGTTACATTGGATCAGTACTAATTTACTTACTTTAAAAATTGATCTCTCATTATATGAGAATGTCCTTGTTCTTACAAAATACACACTGATCCAGTAAGAGATAAGGGGTATCACATCAGCCAGTTATCTGCAAGTTATAAAGCAGCTCTATACACTATTTCTGCAGCTTTACTGCATATTTAAAGTCGCTTAAAAATGAAAATGCTAATAAAAAGAGAAATAATATTTCTGATTAGAAGATTATAGACACAGAGATAGAGCAACTATGGCTGGATCTATGTGTGTACATTTTGTAGACCTTTTATTCTCTAATTATAATTATCTAGAGTACTTTTTATTTAGTCAGCAATATCATATCACTGTAAGAGTTCACTTAGCACCTATTAATTTCCCTATGTTGCTAATTAAAAAATATCTGTAACAAAGATGCTAAATTTCAGATACATTTGCTAATACAACCTCTAAGATATGCAGAGTAGGGGTTAGATTTCACTAGGAATCCCAGAGCTCTGAGATAAACAATGTGGAAAATAGTTTAATATGTCTTATAACATTGATTTTGTAAATCCTTTCGTAAGAATGATTTTCTACATCAAGTATATTCATAGGTAGAAATTTGAATTCAAGAGACTTGGAGGATGGGCTCATTTTACTTACAGCATTATGAGTGTGAGATTTTTATTGTCAGTTTCCTACATTTAACTCCTTCTCATATTTCCTTAGACAATTAGTAGAAGTTCCTAAGTTCTCCCCAGCCAGATCCATGAATTCACTGGGCACGCCGTCTATGTTCCATGTTATACAAGGCGTAGTTTTGCTAATTGTCTTGTCAGTGCATAACTAGGGTGTCCTCATCTGCAGCCTTAAATAACAGTTTCTTAAAAACAGTCTCTCTGAAACCCATCAGCTTCTGCTGTTACCCAGTCTAAGAGCCGAGCCACATCTTAGGTCAGCACCCAAATTCCAAGTATCAAATTTTATTCCAGTTTTCTATTGCTGCATTACCAATGACCTTGAATATAAGTGGCTTAAAATATTAATATTTGATTTTATATCACTAATAGGTAGTCCAGGGATTTGGCCAGGGGCAAGGCGGGCAGTTCTTCTGCCTCTTGTTTTGTCACCAAGAAATCACTTTATGGTGTGTAGCTTGTGGCTGAGTTTTCAGGCTCCAGGATGGCTTCACCCACAAAACTATCACCTGGTTAGAAATGGCAGATTTCCCACATATTCTGGCTGTCAAAGTTCCTGGGCTTCTTAGGTGGCAGCCCAGTGTTCTGAGATTGAGTATTTTAAAGGAAAAAAAGAGAAAGCTGCTAATACCTTGACAACAGGACCCAGAAAGTGGAATGGTAGCACATCTACTGTGTCTCTTCCATGTATATAAAGTTAGTTTTCAAAGATGAATAAAAGTAATGGGAAAAATGATGTTATAACAAGTGAATAAATATATAGAAAGATTCAACCTTAATCACAATCACATCATATACAAAAATTAATGTGGGCAATAGAACTATACTCAAAACTCAAACTGTCATAACTCTGGGAAACATAGAATCATATGTATATTTGTGATCTTGGGGTAGGAAAAAACTTCCTTATGAGCCATGAAAAAAATGTTATCATAAAGAAAGAATATGATAACTTGGAATTCATCAAAATTTAAAAACTTTATTCATCAGTAGAAACAAACAGGAAAGAAAATAAACAGCCAAGCTAAAGATTATAAGAAAATCTCAGCATAAATATTTTATAAAAATTGCATCTAGAATATATAAATAAATCTAAAAATCAATAACACAAAGGTAAACAACCTCCCACCAAATGGCAAAATGACTTGAGCATACACATCGCAAATGAGAATATATATAAATTGTTAGTGGGAGCAAAAATGTCATGCATCCACTTTTGAAAACAGCTTGTCATTTTGTTATAAAATCAAACATATGCCTACCTTATGACCCGGCAGTTCAGCCACTGTGTATATAAGAGCAATGAAAATGTATGCCCACAAAACGTCTGCTTATTTATTCAACTTCATGGCATACCTGCGCAAGCATTTTTTTAATAGCAGCTTTGTGTTCCTTTTGCATATCCTTCAACTTGAGAAGGGATAATTTGCAGTATATTCATACCATTAAATATCATTCAACACCAAAAAAAGACTGGACAACATAGATGATTCATAACAACATTATCTTGAGTGAAAAAGCTAGACACTCAGGAAAACATACCACATTATCTGATTTTTACGAAATTAAAGAACAAATAGAGCAACCTTGTGGTAGTAGAAATCAGGAGACTGATTACCTGTGGGAAAGGCAAGACTGACAGGAAGGAGGTAAAAGGGAATTTCTGGTGTTCTTGCATTGGCTGTTTCTTGTGCCTAGAATGCCCTTCTCCTTGACTTCTGCATCATTAATTCCTTCAGCTCCTTCCAATGTTTGCTGCAATTGTCCTTCCCAGAGAGAAACTCTGATAACCTAGTTCAGTTTTTCTTTTTTTTCATAGCTTCCCTTGCCTTCTTTCATAAAACAAAATTTGTCATTTTCATTACTTATTGTGTGGTCCCCTGAAATAATAAAAGTCGCTTAAATCCAGGGGTACTTGTTTTTTTCTAACGCATCCTTAGGACCTGCTTAGACCTATAATTCACTGTCCTAAGGAAGGATGTAATAGACACAGGAAGTCACCTACGTAGTCCAATTACTAATTCTGACTCAGGGCTCCTCTCCCTCTGCTGTCTCCCCTTTTCCCTTTCTTACTGTTATTCATTCTTTGCTTTCCCTAGGATTTGGTAGCTTCACTCCACTACTCTTAAGGCTTCAAATGTCTCCCCTCTTAAAATCTTCCATATACTTTTGTCTTTGAATTCCTGTAGATTACCCTGAGTAGCCAGTGTTCCTCACATTATCTCCACCTGTAACTCTTAATAGATTCTCAAAATATTTCTGAACGCTACAGAAGTGATTATGCTGTATTATGTCAATTGTGGAGAAAATAAAACCAAAATCACCTAAGTTGATAGACGATTTCATCAGAAAATGTTCCTATGTGAGACTGAAATAATACTTGTTCATTTATAATTCAGTGTCTTAAACATCACTACAAAAATAAACTTTTTGCTTTAAATGGCTCAATTAATTTATAATTAATATATGTTAAAGCACATGACCTTAAATAGATTTTAAGTTAACAATGAGAAACTCATTTGCTGTAATAACAAAGTCTAATAATGTGTTTGCCCTAAGTATTATTTACTTTCCCTCTGTGCAGACAAGCAGAGACTTTTTACCAGATGCACACGTGCTACTGTGGATTTGTTTGGGAAGAAGTACAGATGGTTTTATGTAAGTTTTGCCACAGATTCAAACGAGACAAGATTTACTTTAAAACCAAGAGGCAGCATCTATATTACAATTTCTTCCTTTCTTTTTTGGTTTCTTTCTTTTTTTCCCATTGTCCTATCCCTCTCAGCTGGGGCTCATCAATCATACTGGGAAGCTGACTCATATTCTGCACTCTTTACCACTAACTGGATTACGGAGCTGAAAAACTTACTCAAAGTTTAAAATGTGATAAACGTAATCCAATTGCTCTAGTCAAAATCTAACAGTGGTGAATAGATGACACTAATTACCTTTTCTTATTATGCTACAAATGTGGTTTACTCCATCTTTATTCATGAAGAAATATGCAGCCCACTGAGGGAACTGCAGCGGGATGTAATATTGGCTTATTTGTTTCCTTAGTTTTACTTCTTTCTTTTACCATCATCCAAGAGATGTAATTTTAAGCTGCAATATATTTATATGCGGTAGTTTTTTACCCACTTTGGAAGATAATTGTAACCCACTGCAAAGCTTTGCAATTCTACATAAACAAGTGCTTTCAAAACTCCAATAAAATGATAAAACTTTTATTGTTGTGGTTGAAGCTTCTTTTTGTTTTGGGGTAAATGAGATTTTTTTTTTTTTAAACAAGTTAACATAGAAAACAAATGGGTCATGTGCCAGAAAAATACATCATGATAGGAAAAATTGGACTATTCTTTCCAGAAAAAAATATGGAAAAATACTGCTATTAAAACATTTTCTGCATTTTTACATGAGGAAATTTCTCAGTAATTCACCTTGAAAATAGCTTACAGAAAATAAATACACTTGCTTACATGCTATCTGGTTTAAATAATTCACGTACCTATTTTTAGTGGACATAATAGAGGCAGTTTCACAGACTTGTCACCAAGTGATTGCATACTCATTCTCCACATCAAGTGTTGTACGAAAGAAAATTATCTGCAAATGCTTCCATTTCTACTTGTCAGATAACTGGAGGCTGCTTTGTTTTTATGCTTGCAAGGTTAAACCAACTTGAATGTTTTCTCATGAGTTCATAAAAGTTACTTTAGGATATTAAATCAATAAGCAGGGATATGCCTATAAAATTGTAAGTACAATGGAATATTAATTGATTTTAGAATCTTGGGATTTTAAACATGCCAATGGAAAGCACATCTGAAGTTCAATACAAAGGATTAAAACAAAACAAGGAGTTTGGAAGTTATCAACATACACATTGAAACTCATTCAATGAAAGTGTTTTATGATCCTCCCAGAAATGATCTGTATAGGAATACAAGATACAGCCCCAAAATATAACTTATAAAATAACTAGCAAGGTACAGAAAGCCCATACTCAAAGTGCTTAGGAAAACCCGGTTTTGTGCTTGTTGTTCTGGGTTAAATAGTGATAACAATTCCTCTTAGTATTAAAAATGTCCTGGTTAGGATGCTAAATCACAACACACACTACTTGCAGGCAATTATAATGGAATTATATTGTATTCTCAGAGCAAGTGAAGCCTTAGAAGGGATTCAAACAGTGAATTCCTTGGAATAATTCATATTGCTATGCAGAGAGTAGATTGAAGGGATCAAGGGGTAGAGAGAGTTCAAGAGTGGCTACCGCACAGTGAGCAAGGGGAAGGTTCTGTGGGATGACATTGGTCAGTAGGAAGGATCCAGAACTTTTAATTCTTTATAAGTCGTGAAAAGAAGTTTGGGTTATTTCCCCTCCCTTACCACAAGGTGGAAATTTAGTGAGGCACTAAGTAGTTTAATGAAAATATCAAATTTGTATTTCTTCAAGTAATTATTTTGGCCATTGTATTATAGCGGTAGGATCATGGAAGCAGGAATAGAAGTGGGAACTGGTTGTGATACTGCAGCCAAGAACAAGAGGGCTTAGACTGCAATGTCACGGAAAGACGCGGTGGGTTTGGCATATGTTGGAGGCAGAGTCGTCAGGATGTACTAATGGAATTAGGGCAGCATGTGAGGGAAGTGATCTCAAGGATATATCCTGGATTTACCGACTTAAAATGGGATGGGTGTTATGTAATGGGGTAAGGATGTGTAGGATTTAGAAAAAAAAAATCTAGTTGCTTGCAAATAGTAAGTTTAGGAAGTCTTGGAACATCCAAATCGCCATCACAGCAAACTGGATATACAAGACTGGCAATCACAGAATCCTGGTATAGTGATATAAACTTTAGCATTATTAGAATATAATAGGTATTTAAAGTTATGTAACTGCTGCTAACTATAATATTAACAGGTAGCAAATTTTTCAGAAAAAATATGCTGTGATAGACTCTCTGATGGCAAATGGATTTGATAACACCTGTAGTTTTGATTTATCAATGGGGATTACTGAAAGGTTTAGGATTCCTGTATCATACTGCTCCTCCCTAGAAATTATAGTAGTCTATGCTGCTCTATTGTCTTCTGGCAACTCTGCTGGTGACAAAGGACTGAGGCCAGCCTCAGGGTAACATAAAAATTCTCTCTTGAAGCCAGAAGAATTGTTCTTTATTGTGAAAGTCAATGACTTAATCAATATATGCTTTAGAGATGGTTAAATATAAATAATATATACAATCTAAGAGTATATTGTTTACTCTTTCAACCTGCAAATTTATTAATAGATCTTCTGTAATCAAACATATCTTCCTATATTTTAAATATATTTCCATCGAAGGCATCATACTCTCTTATTTAAAAAAATTAATATTCTATATGCTTGCTCTCTAGCAATAATAATTTCATATCGAGATTTTATATCTATTTAATTTAATCTTTTGTTATTTTCCTTTGCATTTTGGGAAAATTTTTCTTCGCATCAAATCTCCATGTCATTGACTTGGTTTTCACCAGTAGTTTTTTCTTTTATTCTTTACTACTTTTAATCTAATTTTTAATAGTTTTATGTGATTATGTATGCATTTTTATTAGCTCTGTGAGCCCTTATATTTTTAAAATCCATTCTATTGTCCTTTCTATTCTGTAATCAGTTGCCTCTTAAAATCTATACCTTCATTATTTTCCTTGACAAATGGAAGGATATTTTGACTGTATGTGTTTTTTCACTTTGATGAAATAAGCACCACTCAAAAAAGTTCATTTCTTAATTTTATATTCTATTTTTAACTCTCATTTTGATGTATTTTATTTCCAATTTGTAGCACAATTAACATATTTTTAAAATTTTAATATTCATTCACTCTTTGCTTCAAAATGTTTTGATGGTTTTTCCTTAGCTGCCTGCTATATGCTTGTGCACCATTGGAAACTTGGCTGGTTGATAGATTACATCATCTAGTGTTGTTTGTCTGATTCAGGGGGATGGGAGCCTTGAGAAAACTTGATCACTGTGTGTCTTTCCTAAATATTTCTTAACCCATCAGGAACTAAAATTGCTGGCTTGTGGACATAACTTATACATTTAAGAAATGCTTCCTATCTTTAGATTTTTCTTCTTGATAGAATTGAATTTAAAAATTTGTTGAAAAATTAGTGTACAGAGTAACCTCAGAGCTCTTGGTCACTTAATAGGAAGAAACCATATAGCCATGTTTGTGTGTATCTAACACAACACTGAGTGGCTAAGAGTGAGTCCTATCATCCAACAGCTCAGGGAGAGCTAGGAGTCTCTGCAGTGTGTACCTGGTACTTCCATATGGTAACTTCCTTGCTCACAGAAGAGTCTGTGATTTGGATACTTATCATTTTCTCCTAGCCCTCTTTGAGACTTTCTGTCCAACTTGTATTTCCAAATTAATAAGGTTAATTTCTTTTTTTTACCAAATATTGCTTTCTACCAAATTGTACTACTCTGTCAAGAAGAAAATTTATGTGCCAGTTTCTTCCAACACATTTTTTAAAAAATTTATCAAATTTTTAATCTTTCCCTAACTTTGTGGGATGGGATTGAGACTATTCTTTTTTACTAATATTTATTTTTATGCATATACATTAGCTGGATTCCTTTAGGATAGCTTTATGGAGGATAAAATTATAGTTTTGCATTTTTGCAGTCATTTTTTTTTAATAGAAACCTTTTCCTAACGGCTTTAGGTAGTTATAGCATAAGGAAATCATAACTACCTAGGAAATATTTAAATAAAGCTATATTTTTAAAGATTATTTAATATATTGAGAATATAAGTGTCTTATTACAAAATACAATGGAAGTGAAAGTCAAGATAGACTTAATTCTATAATCTTATATAATATAAAAGAGATAATAGACCTTTTCTATAATACAAATATATTGTATTATATAGTTTAATATAAATGCAAATATTATATAATAAGATAATAGGTTTATTCTATAATACAATATAGGTCATAAATCATCAACCCAAATATGTCAGCTCCAAGTTCTACCTGGTTAGAAATTTAAAAATGCTTATTAACTTGTTATGGGAATGAAGTTGCACTTTAGTACATTGTTATAGTAATAAGTGCCCAAGTAGGTTAAGATTTATATATGTATATATATGTGTATATATATATAATTTATATGTGTCATTATACTACCAAGATCTATTATCAAAAAAACATATATCATAATAGGCATTAAGCAAATTTTTTCAAGTTTTAGGAAAATAAATATCTATTAAAATGTTATAAGAATCCAGAATTATAGCAACCAAGTAACTGAAACCAAACCAAACAAAAACAAATTGAAAATATTGTTTCCTTCAAATATACTTAGAGTTTGGTAACAATAACATACAGAGGTTTATTTGAAGTGAGACGTTAAGTAAAGCCCAAATCTTGGTAGTGGGTGACAGAGAGTGACCACTGACAAAAGCTGTAACAATCTCGAGTAGCAGAATCTAAAATTTCTGTGTTGCCTAAGACTGTTATTTTCAAATATAATTTTGTGTTATTACTTTCCAGAACACTGTTGCCTTGCCATCGCAAGTGCACTCTTTTAAACGTGTTATTACTCTAGAAACCTCCCTAAAGCCCACAAACTATGTAAGGAGAGTTTATAATAAACCTTGGCTTCTAAGGTCCTGCAGTCTACACAGAGTAATTTTTAGTTAGGCTCCGCTGGAGGCTGTCCTCAGCAGTGACAGTGACTGAAATGTTGGGCTGGCTCGCGCCTGTCCATCAGAGTCCCACTACGTAGAGAAATGAATTGCATGCAAACCCCAAGCAACTGTCCAAGGGAGGCAACCAAGCCACATAACACCAGGCAGTTATCCAACAAAATCTTGTCTGAATTTCCGGGAACACCCAAGAGAGTTGAGAATTTAATGCCATTCTGCCTCCCCTGCCTTTCTTCTTTGCCAGTTTGCTGTGAAGAAGAGACAGCATCATCACTATCTTCACTACGTCCTGGTTGTCTGGGGATAGGGCAGTAGGCTGAGTTTCAGGAAGCCTGTGTCTTAAAAATTACCATGCTGAGAAAACTGTGGAACAGCATTTAAAACAAAAACTTTGTTGCACAAAATGCATCCCTCATAAAAATGTGTTTTATGACTTGATCCTAATATGTGGTAAAAATGCTATAAAGATATTTTAGAATAATGTCTAAGGAATTTTTCACTGCAATTTTCATTAATAATGGAATCTCAGGAGTGTTATAGATGGAACAAAATTAAATATTCAAAAGGTGAAGTATAATACCATCCACCAAGTTTAACCATTAATATTTATTCAATATTGTTATGAAAAATAAGGATTATGTAAATAAGTTATTTTATATGTACACTGAGATTTTATAGACATCCTTGACTTTTCCAGGAGAATATCTTTCAACCTATTTCTGTATGTGGAAGAGGACAGGATGGTTTTAATGTAGGGGCGCTGGGATGTACTACATATTAATCCTACAATTCCTGAGACAGCCCACCTAAGTGTTCTGTTTTCTTTATTCACAAAACTATTCTTTGACCATGTAGAAAAGACAGAAAAATGGAGAAAGTGATGTCATTAGGCACTCCTATCACAATCACCAGTGGGGATTTTGTCTTATTTAGTGTAGTAAATTTCCAAGGGGAAACAAGAAGTGAAGCGAGATGATGAAATAAGATGCATGGTTCTTTGATTCTTTTCCTCTTTCTATGATTCTTTTTCTCTTGAGAAAGCAACAGGTTGGCAATATAAAAAGAGAAAATATATCCAAAATTGTTCTTAGCTATAATAGACATTAATTGTGAAATATCTGTGCTCAAGTGCTCTCCCTCCCCCACTCTTTTTACTGTTGGATAAGAATGCATCTGTAAAGAAATATGACTCCAGAGCTTAGGGTCAGTTAAAATCTCCTGTGAAAGATAGGATGGAAGGACATGAAAACAATATAGGCCTTCTCCCTCAATCCAGCGTGCAATTTTATGTAATTGAGGATTTTGATAAGCAGCACAATGAGAACATGCGGCAGTACGGCTACCAATCTGCCCTCATGCTGATGGACAGATCCCCCTCTGCAGTGTTTTGGTTGAAGAGTAACATATTCTGTTGCAGATGGTATTATCGTCTTTGCCATTCTCTTTTTCTCTCATCATAAATTTGAAAGTATCATATTTGAAGGAAGGTGACTGGGGACAGCTGTGTCTCTAGAAAGGGCCACTCCTGGGCTCCTTCTTGGTACCTGTGGTCAGGTGAACGCCAAGTACCAGCTACTATCTGATTTCAAACAGTCCAAGAAAAGGATATGACTTTTAGTAGCCATAATAGAGTAGATACAGACAAACTTTGTGGCTGTGGAGGTGATTTGAAGTGACTTTAAAGTATTGAATTAGTTTTTTTCACATTTAATTGTTTGATTTTTAGATCTTTACATGCAGAGGTAGTGTGATCTGCAATAATTTCATCAAGTGACTGTGAAAAACAAATCAACTTAGAACAAAATTGGGAATAAGTGCCTAGCTAAATTGAATTGAGAAAGTGTACACGGGCAATCCAAATCAATTTGATAATCAATAGTTTCCAAAATTTAAATTCAAGTGGGTTTATCAACTCTTTGGCTTCACAGTGTAAGGGAGCAAAATCTCTGTAATTATAAAATTAATTAATCAGAGGCATTCATATACGCCAATAACAGTCATGCTGAAACTCAAATCAAAAACACAATACCTTTTACTATATAGCCCCAAAGAAAATTAAATATCTAGGAATATATTTATCAAAAGATAAGAAAGACTTATACAAGGAGAACTACAAAACGCTAAAAAAAGAAATCATAGAAGATGTAAACAGATGGAAAAATCTACCTTGTTCATGGATTGGTAGAATCAATATTGTTAAAATGTCAATATTACTAAAGTGATCTACAGAATAAATGCAATCCCCATCAAAGCACCATCATCATTCTTTCAGATCTAGAAAAAAATATTCTTCACTTTGTATGGAATCAGAAAAGACCTCGCATATCCAAAGCAATCTTAAGCAAAAAGAACAAACTGGGAGACATCAGTCTTCCAGACTTCAAGCTGTACTATAAAGCAATAATAATCAAATCAGTTTGGTATTGGCACAAGAACAGAAGCATTGATCTTTGGAACAGGACTGAGATTCTAAAGGTGAAACCATCTGCATATGGTGATCTAATCTTTGATAAAGCAGACAAAAATATACATTGGGGAAAAGAATCCCTTTTCAATAAATGGTGCTGAGAAAACTGGATAGCTACATGCAGAAAAATGAAACTGGATCCTTATCTCTCACCTCTCACAAAAATCCACTCAAGATGGATAACAGACTTAAACCTAAGGCATGAAACCTTAAGAATCCTAGAAGATGTTGGGAAGACCCTTTCAGACATCAGTCTGAAGAAGACCCCCAAAGCAATCCTGCAGCAACAAAAATAAACAAGTGAGATATGATCAAATTAAAAAGCTTCTGCACAGCCAAGGAAACTATCATTAGAGGAATAGACAACCTACATAATGGGAGAAAATATTTGCTTTCTACACTTCCAATAAAGTTCTGATAACAAAAATCTACCTAGAACTCAAAAGAATTAAGAAAAAATCAAACAACCCCATCAATAAATGGGCAGTGGAAATGAACAGAAATTTTTCCAAAGAAGAAAGAATAATGGCCAGCAAACATATAAAAAAATGCTTAGCATCTCTAATCATTAGAGAAATGCAAATCAAAACCGCAATGAGATACCACCTAACCCCAGTGAGATTGGCCTCTATCAAAAAATCCCAAAACAACAAATGCTGGCGAGGATGTGGAGAGATAGGAATACTCTTACACTGCTGGTCGGACTGCAAATTAGTGCAACTTCTGTGGAAAAGAATTCGGAGATACCTCAAAGAGCTAAAAATAGAAATACCATTTGATCCAGCAATAGCATTGTTAGGCATCTACCCAAAAGAGCATAAGACAGTCTGTAATAAAGACATCTGCACCCAAAGGTTTATGGCAGCACAGTTCACTATTGCAAGGA
>CAUYRT010084894.1:0-20656 GCA_963574885.1 Lepilemur ruficaudatus
TGACAAATGATTGCACATATTCATGGAGTACATAGTGATGTTTTGATACATTTAACGTATAGTGATCAGATCAGGATAATTAGTGTATCCATTATCTCAGATATTTATCATTTCTTTGTGTTGGGAACATTCAATATTCTCCTTCTAGCTGTGTGAAACTGTATAATACATTATTGTTAACTATAGTCATCTTACCGTGGTATAGAGCACTGCAACTTATTCCTTCTATCTAACTGTAATTTTGCATCTTTAACAAATCTCTGCCTATTCCTACCTTTCCCAGCCTCTGGTATCCTCTGTTCTACTTTTTACTTCTGTGAGATCACCTTTTTTAGAGTGGGCTTTTGATACCAATCTGAGATTGAGATTGAGTTCACAAGGAACGAATCAGCTTTGGGAAGAAAGATACTTTCTGTCCCTTGGTTTTTTTAAAATTTTTTATTATAAAATTTTCGGGTTTATTTAAAATTTTTTTTTTTTTAGTGCTAATTTTTTTTTTTTTTTTTTTTTAGACAGAGTCTCACTCCCTTGCCTGGGCTAGAGTGAGTGCTGTGGCATCAGCCTAGCTCACAGCAACCTCAGACTCCTGAGTAGCTGGGACTACAGGCATGCGCCACCATGCCCGGCTAATTTTTTCTGTATATTTTTAGTTGGCCAATTAATTTCTTTCTATTTTAGGTAGAGACGGGATCTCGCTCTTGCTCAGGCTGGTTTCGAACTCCTGACCTTGAGCAATACCCCGCCTCGGCCTCCCAGAGTGCTAGGATTACAGGCGTGAGCCACCGCACCCGGCTATTAGTGCTAATTTAAATTTATCTCTTTATTAAGAAACAGAAAACTTATGACTGTAGAGAATCAGTGTGTGGAATAAGAAACAAAAATATTTTTATAGCTTGAATTCAATGATGATAGCATGTTACTTCTGTAAATGTTTGAGAAGTAAGTAGGAATATTTCTGATCTAAAGGGAAAAATCACAAAGTCTAATGTTATTTCATCTCATATTATAGATGTAAGAAAGACTAAATATAAATATTTTTGAAGAACAATTTAAATATTATTAACATAAAAATACAAAAATGATTTTGCATAAATAAAGTTAGAACAGAAAATAGCTAAATTAGAGAAATGTCTTTCTTGGCCTTTTTCTAATTTTAAGAACATAGTTTAATGCATAAATTATATGCATATTCATGCTTAAAATACATTATTAATAAAATGAAAGAATATTAATGATTATGTTCTCAAAGCATTATTTGAATTAGACAAAACTTTTTACTGGATAAAGGTAATAAAGACTCGTTAAGATACTAGACTATCTTTTAGTAACATTCTTACTCTAAAATATTGAAATTTTATATTGAAATTTTTCTTTTGTACAGATACAAGGTAATTTCTGTATCTCCCATACTAAAATCATATGAGGCCCTTTCATATCTTGTTCACGATGACATTGTGGCTTTGTTTTTGTTATGTTTGTATTTTAAAAGGTATCTTCAAACCCAGATAGCTCTATTTTAACTCAGATACTTACTTATCTAAGTTCATTCTGCTCTTTCCCTGCAAAGTTAACATCTAGCTCTTTCCCTTATTTGTTTTTATGAAAAAGAAATAAAATATACTCATGTTTCTTAATATTGTTCCTTAATATCCTTTTGTGGTATATCTCTTGCGTTTTTTTTAAAAAAAAAATCAGACTGTAGGTATAGTTTAAATTTTTAAAAAACTGAATTAACAATGAGTTGGAAAATAGATAAGTACCTTCTTTGTTCTTCTCCTTCATTACTACATTTGGCTTTTGACTCATTAAGGTAGATATTAAATGCTAGTTGAATAAGAGATGGCTTTTATGATGCGTCATTTAGAATGCAAATTATTTTTAAGCTGAGGAATATTGAAAATAAAATAACCAAGTAAAGAGTCTGAATTATTTACAGGCCAAGGGCTTAAAGGTACATCACTCCAGCACAAATATTAAATTATGAAATGGGAATTTCAGTTTGCCGTAAATCTGTCTGCCATAGCAGCTTTTAAAATAAAATAGTTTTACCCCTCTAACGCTACATCAATTTGCCAGTCAGTGCTTCATGTATCAAAGAGCGTTCTGTGAAAATATCAATATCATTGGTTAATATAAATGAAATTAATTTTTAAAGCTAGGCTAAAGGTTGACATCTGAAAAATTGCATTACTTTGCAGAAGAGAAATTTCTGTCTTCTAGTGAAATTTCAGGTCATGAGGGCAAGTAATTTTCACAATCTTCAATGGGAGCCAGTGAAATATGAACTTCATTGTCACCTAGCCCCAAAGCGATAAGATAAAATGAGCTGATACATCATTTGCTGTGGTTTTATCATCTCCCTCAGTAATTGGAAGAGAAAACATGAGAGTGTGTGTGTTTGTATGCTCCCCTCTTGCCCCTCCCAACTGCCCCATCATCCACACCCAGGCTAAAGCCATTTTAGCCCAATCAATACAAAGGTCACATAGCATTTTATTTATATATTTTTAATTTTTCATACTGACTAAAACTGCCAAGTAGAACATTAGAGTAATGAATATGTCTAATTGAATTTGTCACCCATGAAAATGCTAAGGAGAATACTGTACTACATCACAGTACTAGAAAACAGAGGGCAAATATACTGTATAGATGAAAAGAAATTAGATAACACACAATTAATTTAAAAGGTCATTTTATATTTGTGACTTTCATTTTTGTTATTTTTTTTTGAAGTATGGGGACATTATAAGTGTTCATGAATATATGTTTAATGTTTAATAACAAAATTACTGTTTTAAATTTTCTACCAGTCAGATATTTTAATATATGTCATTTTCAAATTTAAAAAAAAGACCTCTAAATTTTACTTGAAGAATATATGTTTGAAACTTAAAA
The DNA here is from genome assembly GCA_963574885.1 of Lepilemur ruficaudatus. NCBI lineage: Eukaryota > Metazoa > Chordata > Mammalia > Primates > Lepilemuridae > Lepilemur > Lepilemur ruficaudatus. Next base: position 2,899 of record CAUYRT010084894.1, read on the forward strand.
CTGAAAGTCATATGGTTGGTGATGAAGTAAATCCTTAAACCAACTAGAATTCAGTATTATTAGAATAAATTAAGTGCTATGCTTTGATATCAAGTTTCAGAGAAAGCTATATGCAGCAAAATACAAAACCTATGTTAATAATAGAGTGATACAACTTTAAAATACTACATTAAAATTAATGTAAACTTATTTGTTCAAATTGCAATTATTATAAATAAAACATTTGCACATATATTTAGTGGTAAGTTGGTATGAGAGTATTTTTCAACATGTTTTCATTTTAAAGATGTTTCAAGTATTTACTGTTTTCCCATACAAGCTTTGTGACTATGAATTATGTCCGAAAATGGGATATAAAGAGTATTTTTCTAGACTTACCTAGCAATAGTGTCATTGCTTTATTGATGGCATGATTAATTTATATTTGTGTACTAGGTTAGAAACACTGTTTCTTAATGTTAAATATATCCATATAGTTTGGGAATGGTTTTGTTGTGAGATTTTAAATATTAATGTTGATATATATTATCTGATTTTATTCTTATTACAAGATTCTTAGAAATCAATATGGAATTATCTGAAAAATAAAACTGCTTCAGAAATTGGGAAATATTTGCATAGGTTATGCTATGCTAGTTTTAAACATTAATAATAGTATTTTAAAAAATTCTCTATATGCAGACCTCCATGTAAATATTTCTACTTTGTGAGGGAACACATTTGATCAATTATTAATATTTTTTCTTTCAAGAAGAATTTGAAAACATTTTAAATTTATTGAGGGTAATTTTTGTAGTTTTGAAAATAAAACCTTTTTTCTTGAATGTGGCTGTAACCATTTTAAATCTACTTTTAAAAATGCCTAATATTCAATAAATAAGGGTATCATGTAGTTGGACAATAAATGCAGGTTTCTATTTCTGTTCTTTCATGAGAATGAAAAAAGAAAAGAGTTTCATTTGGATTAATTCATAAGCTTTTGCAAAATGGACTGGTAAAGGGAAAGTGAGAAATGCTTTACTTTTACTAAGAATAAATGCAACAAAGTGAAAAAATTTTCTTATGTATTGATAGTATCCTATTTGTAGAGTAGAAGGAAGAAATGTGTGCATTATTTGGGGAAAATATTACATCCCTTTTCAGAAGGTACAATTTTTAGACAAAAATTTTAAAGAAAATATGCTTGATTTTTAAATGTAAAGCAATAGAATATATATGTATATAATATACGTATGAATTAAATACTGATTTCTTTCTCTCCTCTCTGACACCCTTACCTTAACATTTAACTAATAAGCCAGCTTTGTTGAAACAAATTATAAAAAAATTGAACGTTTAACTCATTGATAATACTAACAATAAAACAAGGTGGTAAACATTCAAAGAGTGAAGATTTCAAGCTATTCTAGAGTTGGGGTCATAACTGCAGAGCAATGGTAATGATACAGTTTCCATGGCAACTGATTCATTGGAGGGCTAGACCTCTGTCTAGGGTGCTGTCAGTGTATGTAGAGTTTCAGTGAACAGAAAGTCCCAAAGAAGGATCTGCTTCTACCTAATCCAGTTTTAATTGAACTCTAGAGACTTTGAAGTGAATCCTCAGACCAGGCATATACTATTCCAATAAGAAATGAACCTCTTGCTTAGCTAGGCCTCAGCTGCTTTTCAGTACTGACACCTTTTCCTAATGAATACTTTGAAGAAATGTTATTATATAAATTTCAGCTAGTAATTCTTTAGTTAAGAGATTCTTTGTTTCTATTTTTAACCCCATCTATCTTGACTGTAACTATAGAATTTCATTACTTAATCTTTTCCTTCAAAAATTAAGGCTATTTTTTGTGCAAGATTTTAATTTTTGACACCTTTGGCAATTTTAATTTTCTGTCTCTTGTTTTTCTTTTTTTTGAGTTTTAAAACTTTATTACACTTTCTTACATTTACCTTGAAAAGCATGCTATCGTACATTCAGTATGATACCCTTTATATTAGGTTTGAGACATACAAGGCAGTGCTGGATGTTATTTATGGATGTATAGGTACGAATAGAAAAACTTATGTGGGGATAATAAACCTCAAAACAAAGATAGTGGTTGGCTCTGACAAAGTAGGAAAAAGGGAGCGGAAAGGGTTATACATGAAAATTTCAACACTATAATGCTTTTATTAATTTCTTATATGTATATAATAATATGGCAAAATATTACAATTTTAGAAGATTGAGTAGTGGGTCCAAAGAGCTTATGCACTTTTGAGTATTTTTGACACTGTGCAATAAAACAAATTTTAAAGGAGTATGGCACTTGTGTTTCAAGTAGATCTTTGAATGGGATATAAACTGAATGTTTTGATTAATCAGAACACTATTTCGGTACATTAAAAATCTTAAAAGCAATGATTTAGTATACTCATTTCTGCTAATGAATGGAGTATTCTAGATTATAATTAAATCTTTATTTGCATGACCATGATTTTGCAATGATTGGATTCACCATTATGAGCAACAAGTCTCATTATATAGCTCTATAGATATAAAAGGTATAATTTTCAGACCAGTATGTGATATTCCTAGCTTATAACAAAGCTTAAAGGATCTTTTTTTGTATGTTTTCTTTTGATTTTCCTCTTTTGCCCTTAACTCAAGTGCAGGAAAACAAATGTAGTTGATTAAAATTTCCAATAAATTGGGTTCTAGTAACAAATATTTAACCTGTTTTATTGATTAATTGACTAATTGACAGGGTCTCATTGTGTTGCTCAAGCTGGAGCGCAGTGGTACAGTGACAGCTACCTCAAACTCCTGGGCTCAGGCGATCCTCCCGCCTTAGCTTCCTGAGTAGCTAGGACTTCAGGCACATGCCGCCATACCTGGCTAATTTTTTAAAAAAAAATTTGTAGAGACAAGGTCTCACTATGTTTTCCAGGCTGGTCTGTGGTCTCAACCTCCCAAAGTGCTGAGACTATAGATGTGAGCCACCATGCTTGCCTTCAACCTTTTCTTAGAAATGTGACAAAGTGATACGTAATGGAAGCTCTGGAGTTTTGGATTAGAACACCTGGGGGTAGGCCCGACTCTGCAACTAACTTGACAAGGGACTTCGTTTTAAGTATTTAATGTGTCTGGGCCTCATTTTTCTTATGAATAGAATAGTTGAATACATTGGATTGTAAGTGTTGCTGAACATATATTGAATTCTCTAATATTTGATAAACTCAGGGTGGTAAACTCAAAAAACTGATAGAAACGAGGTAAGTAACAGTAAGTGAGTGAATGTTCATTTCACTTTAGTAAATAGTAATGAGTGAAGTGGAAATGGCACCAAAATGGAGAGTGGATGCCAATTATTATGTGGCACATAGATCCAGTTTTGCCAGATACCCCAGTTTTTCTTGAGAAGCCAGAAATCTGGATATTTATGTAAATATCCATTTTCTCAAGTATTTTCTACTACTTGAAATTTTGTTATAACATCATCTATGCCAAACGTGGGCTGTGTATGGAGTTTAAGGTGCTATGAAATGATCATTTAGTCATTCAAAAAATGTCTACTTTGTGCCAGACATTTTTATAGGCAATGGAAATAGAGTATATTTAAAGTCTTTGCTCTAATGAAACTTAGTTTCTAGTATTCTATTGCTGAAGAAGCAATAAACAAGCAAGCAAATATTATAATTTCAGGTAGTGATAAGTCTTATGAAGAAAATCTGATGAGTTAAGGATGGGATGAGGTGGTAATAGAGGAAGTGGGGTTTAGATCCAGCTTTGCGGGAGGAGGTGAAATAAGAGCAGAAATCTAAGTGTGAGAATGAGCCAACCATGTGGCGATTTGATAGAAGAACATTCTAGGCAGAGGAGAAAACAAGGTCTTGAGGAAGAATGAGTTGGGCTCATCAGAGAGTCCTAGATGTATGGCTTTATAAACAATTATAATGAGCCTAAGAGTTTATTATACATGTAATGGAAAGTCACTGGATGGTATTAGTACAAGAGTGATATGATCTGATCTGTATTTTTAAAATTGTGTGAGGTGCTCCTCTAGTCATAGTAAACTACAGAGGTAAGAATAGAAAGAGAGAGACCAAGTGGGAAGTCTCTGTGGACCCTGGAGGTGTGGGCCAACTGGTGGCATCTCTGGTCATGGCAAAAGAAAGGGATACAGGCAACCTCTACTTTAAAAATTCTTGAGAGTTATGTTAGTATTTTTGTCCTCTCTTTTCCTGTTCACTTCTCTTGATTTTACTTATACAGGTATTGGTTATGTTACTTAGTAGGATTTCTCTATCATCGATTTAAAAACTGATTTTAACATGATTAGTTGTCTTGTCCTTTGAACTTCTTGTTTTGTTGCAGAAAATGCTGTGCCTTAGACTTGTACCCCTTCTTTCCATTTCTAGGTTCCATGGTGCCAGAAATCATTTTTGTATAAAAATTAAAATACATACTTACCGAATTAAGTAAGGATTGGGGTTTTTTCCCAAAGAAACTGAATTTTACATTGAAGAATGTAGATTTGTTTCCAGTTAGTATTTGGAAAATGGAATAAGTAAAGAAAAGAACAATTTGTGATGGATACATTTTTACTATTCATTATTTTTTCTCTCTTTGCTCATCTCTTCTTTATCCCTATAATGCAATATCATAATCAAGTGTTGCTTCATTTCTATTTTTTTATTGGTGGTTTCTTTTGAGAGATATGTCTTAATTTTTGAACTTAATTTTCTTTCAAATATTTTCATCATGTTTTGATAGCAAATGCATTTCATTTTCTTTATTAATATTACGTACAGTACTGGTATGGAGAAATGCTGAATCTGGTTTTCCTTTAATACTTTCATAATTAAGCTTTTGGAATGAACATTTTTGGAAAAACAAAACTTGAATAACAAAGCAACAGAGTGGTTTTGGACTAAAGACAGGATTGCTTTGAATTGGCAAAGCATTTTAAGCAACTGTGTCTGTCACATGGGATGACAAGAATTATGACAAGTTACTCTGACAACCACCTACTCCATAGAGAGATTATACTGAGTTCATTTGCAGGTTCGTGTTTAGTCTTAGCTGACAAAATGATACTTAACCTCTTACGCAGTCAGTATTTGTGCTTTCTGAATGAGTGACTGTGGCCTTACCAGTGACTTTAAAAGTATCATTTTTTTAAGTTATGAACTATGTATTTTAAAGCATGTAAAAAGTACTACTGGGCAAATTTTAATCATATTATGAATACATGAAACTGAATTGTGTATGTGATTTATAAGCATGTATGACATTCTTTTGAGGTCTTCCTTGTTTATAAGGTTTTATCCATAACTTGATTTTCTATAATATGATTTAAAAATCAATCAACAAATGATCCAATATGTACTCCTGAGAAGTGATAGATTATATCATTGTTTTTAAAGGCCCAAATACATACTTGTACTTAGATGTTTTATAATTTTACTTTGCTTTTTTATTTAAGCTTCTTTTCCATAAATTACAATCAATTTTCTTAAGTCTCCCAATTATTTCAGTAACTATTAAATTCCTTCTCTTAGAAAAAATTTTAATATGGTTTTCTTCTATTTTTATTGGGAAAGAAACAAAACAAAAAAAAACCTACCTAGTATCGTCACTTATTTGGGATTATTTTTTTCCTCACTAGATCCTGGCATACACAGAAGGGCTGCATGGAAAATGGCTGTTCACAGAGATACGATCAATCTTTTCTCGTCGTTATCTTTTGCAAAATACAGCCCTGGAGATCTTTATGGCAAACAGAGGTAATATGTTACAGAAGTACATGGTTACAAAGCTAACTTCCATCTCTTTAAGATTTCGTTTTTGAAAATACCATATTGTTTCCATTTAGATAATACTTTGTCATCTAGCCTCTGCCCTACTGACCTCTTTTTTTGTACCACATACGTCTTCATGTTTTTCCCCCCTTGATCATTTGTAGAATCATTTGTAGTTCTTTTCTTTTTCTGGCCATATCATAAATTAGTGCAATGCTTTATAAATATGGGTAAGACATAACCATTTAATCAGTTGTGGGGGAGTTTTGATGTCCCCAGCATTGCTTTGACACTTAAACTCCTTCTGGAAGGTGGCTGCATTTGGGGAGGGGAGAAGATGATCAAATGATCCATACATTCATTTAATCTTTTGTCTAATATATTGCTATTTATAAAGGAACCATGAGAAAATAGTATTGAACTGTCCTGGTTGCTTTGTATTACATCATTCTTGAAGATTGAACCAAAATTTAATTTGCAGGTTCAGAATGGTACTTGGTGAAATCCATTAAGAGAAAGAGGGGAGACAAGTTGAACTTGAAGAAAAGCATCAGTTGATATAAATGGAGGCATACAGTAGAATATGTGAAAACTACTGATTTTTTTTACATACTCCTTGTATTACTATATACATGGGTTGATAGTCTCTTATTTTTTTCTTTAACCTATAAGGTGTTATTTTTAGAATCTAAAAATAACCACATATGTTCCGTGTACACGTTTAGTTTTTCCATTATGAAATCATGTGTCTTTAGGGAATACAAATTTCTTAGGGAAAGATGTTTTTTCTCTTTCCTGTTTGATCTCTTCTCCCCGACATACCTAAGGTAAATGCTATTCTTCCAGGCAAATAATCAAGTGAGTGTCTCACACTTTAGTTCAGTCTTCATTCTTGCTGCCCCCAGGGGAGTTTAAATCTTACAGTATTTATTACTTGCTCATCCTCATCCATTTTCCTTCTTTGAAATTTCTTACACATACTTGCTTTTATATGTATGTTTTTCGGTTGCCTCTCTCTCATGGCCTTGATTATCTGCCATAATCTGTGATAGTCTTTTCTAATATTTTTTCCCCCTGTATTCAGTGTAATAGTGAATATATAAGGAAGATTTATATATTAATATTTTTTATATATATGACATTACTAAATATGTTGTAGGTGCTTAGTGAATGATCAATTATTTACTTGCCTGAAAGATGTTGGTAATGCCAGTGTTTAAAAGCTACAGCAACATGGGTAATTTATTTATTTTTTGGCCTTAAGAATTTTTTCAGGGTAAGTGGAGAAGGATCATCTTCTATTAATAGATGAGCACTTGTAGCTTACACATGGTTCTGATGTTAAAGTTAACATATAATTACAATTTTAAAACTGACTAATGAATATCTTTTAAATTTTCTCTCATGATTTTATGACTTAATTTTCATGGTTTTTAAGATGGATGAGTATTTGTAGATGACTATGTAACATTTATATGCTAAATATGTTTATATATTGATATGTGCTTCGTGATATTCTTATGTGTGTGTAATTACTGAAATAAAATTGATTAAAAGCGTTTAAATTTGATTATTAACCACAGAGGAAAAATTCTCCTTCAGGTAACACATTGTTCTAGATTATATGAACATATGAAGTATAAACATAAAAACATTGTAAAGAGAGTGTTTTCAAACTGTTAATTATTGGAAACAAATATAACTGACGGACTGTTTCATAGCTATCTCTCTGTAGTTTTTTGATATTAGATTATTAACTATATAAATGTAAATTTTTAAATAGCTGTTTCTAGAAATTCATAGAAATGTATTTGACTTGCCAAAATTCAATTTTGTAAATTCAAAGTTACAGCTTAATGTCACATTATCTCAGCTATCATTATAATTATTATTACGTCACATAATCTCATCTTCATGTCACATTTATACAACAACAGTTGTTATAACTCCTGACAGTATTTAGAGAAGGACTAGCTATGGTAAAGGAATTTGTAAGTGAAATGAATATCACCTCTGGAATATTAATGTTGAAACTTGATATACACTGTAATAAAAGAAATACAGTAAGACTTGTATTTAATAGATAACTGAATTAAAAGTAAATATTTTATTGGACCAAGAAGTCAGCTTTCCAGAAAGGAAATCATATTGCATTCTAATTTTTTTAATTATTGTCCATAGTTGCTGTAATGTTCAACTTCCCAGACCCTGCAACAGTGAAGAAAGTAGTTAACTATCTACCTCGTGTTGGCATTGGAACGAGTTTTGGATTGCCTCAAACCAGGTACTGTTTCATATGAAAAAAATATGGAAGTAATCTGTGTTAATATTCTTATTAATCTGTATTAATATTCATATTATGACATTAATCTGTATTAATGTTCTTACTTATTTTGAAATGTATGACCTTCTGTTTTATGTTTCATAGTAAATCATGATTATTAGTATATTAGGTTTTATTTTGAGAAAACTCAATTGTAATGTACTGTTTTCCCTAGCATATTGTACAGTGTCCAGTAGAGTATATATACTTAGTAAATAATCATTAGATTTCCTGACCTTTCCTCATAACAAGTTAAAGGTATTTTGCAGGATATACTTTTTATGTCTTTGATGGAAAAGTTAAATGTTAACATTTTAGGAAAGATATATAGTTGCTATCTTTTAAAAATGATATGTATATCTTATATGTGTGTGTGTGTGTGTATATACCTCTACTCAAGTTAGAAAAGGTTCACTTATGCTTTCAATTTTGCCATTTAAAAATATATGTATTACAGTGGGATGTCACTATATTCCCATCACAATGGCCAAAATGAAAAAGGGAGACAATACCAAATGTTAGATCAGATGTGGACCAGCTAGAATTCTCATAGACTGCTGCTGAGAGATGTAAATTGGACCAGCTACCATGGAAAATTCTTTGGAAATACTGAATAAAGCTGAACATAAGAATGCCCTATGATCCAACTATTAAATATTTTGAAATTCTTAAGAATAGGTTCAACAGAAATGCATATGTCTTCACCAAAAAGCATGTACAAAATGTACATATTAGTATTATTCATGATAGGCACAAAATGCAAACAACCCAAAAGTCAGTCAACAAAAAAATGGGTAAATAAATTTTGGTATAATCATAAAATGGAATATATAGCAATGAAAATAATTGAAGCAGCAACATGGGTGAATTAAATGAAGGAAGCCAGAACAAATGACTGGTTGCGTTATATTCAAAAACAGGTAAAACTAGTCTCTAATGTTAGTCGTCGGGATACCAAATTATTTTTAGTGGGTAGTTTTTGAGTGGGCATATAAGAGGGCTTCTGGAATGCTGCTAAGGATCTATTTCCTGACTGGGGTGATGATTAGCCAGCTGTATTTATTTTATAGAAGTTCCTTAAGCTGAATCACTTACAATTTATATACTCTTATATTACAATACATTAAATTATTTAAAAAACCATTCTTTACTATATAGAAATAACCACTGTTATTTGTTATATTGGAAACATTTTTATTCCTAAACTTTTTAATTGACATAATTGGAATCATTTGCAACCAGAGTTTGGGGTTGAGTCTTTTTCACTTAATAGACCCTGAATATTTTATCAGGTCATTAACATTTTTAAAAACAAACTAAGCCCATAGTTAGCAGAAGGAAGGAAATAATAAAGAGCAAAGCAGAAATAAATGAAGTAGAGACTAGAAAAACAATAGAAAATATCAATGAAACTAAGAGTTGGGTTTTTGAAAAGGTAAACAAAATCGATAGACTTTTAGAGAATAAAGTATTCTCTCCTTTGAGAGAATACTCAAATAAATAAAACCAGAAACAAAAGAGGAGGCATTATAGCTGATACCACAGAAATACAAAGGATCGTAAGAGACTTTTCTGAACAATTATATGCCTACAAATTAGATAATCTAGAAGAAATGGATAATTGTCTAGATACATACAACCCCCCAAGAGTAAACCATGAAGAAACAGAAAATCTGAACTAATGAGTTTGAGATCAGCCTGAGCAATAGCGAGATCCCATTTCTACAAAAAATAAAAAAATTAACCAGGTATGGTGGTACGTGCCTGTAGTCCCAGCTCCTTAGGAGGCTGAGGCAGGAGGATCACTTGAGCTCAGGAGTTTGAGGTTGTAGTGACCTTTGATGATGCTACTGCACTCTACCTGGGGCAACAGAGTGAGACTCTACCTCAAAAACAACAACAACAAAAGAACAAAAACAGGAGTGGCTTCAAAGTCAGAAAATGTGATGCCAAGTGATAATAGTATTTAAAGATGATAAGATCTGATGAGAAATTAGTATGACATAGGCTGAAAATATCCATTTCATTTAGCAACAACAGTTTTTGACTGCCAGAGGATCGAATGTTGTGAATTTGCCCACACAATATCAATAAGCTTTACTTGGCAAGCAGGCTCCTGAATTTTGTTGGAGTTTATGAGGTACACCTTCTGGTTTAGGTGTGATAACACCACAGTGAGGGCCATTAAGACCCAGGATTTTGACTTCTAGACCAGCAGGACATGAGAGGGTAGAGACACGTGCTAAATCCTGATGCACCACTGATGGTAAATGACAACAGTGTTAGTCATACTATTGCTTTTCTATCTGCAGCTCTTTTTTATCTGTAGTATTCTTTCTGCTATTTCATGAGCACTCACAGTGCAACTATACACATATAAATACAAGTTTTAAGCCATAGCAGCAATATATTGAATCAGCCCAAGGGCTACACCCACAATGTCATTTCAATTCTCCTCTTTCACTGTGAGTTTTGCCCAACCTTGTCACTTGAATTTAGGCATTTTTTCCCCCTACAAGAGCACTAACCAAGGAGTTTAGCACATGCATATTAGGGATTATAACAGTTACCGGGAAATCATGTTATCTTGCAGTTAGAAGCTTAGAGAAGTACAGGGGAATGGGGTAGGTTAGGCTGCATGGCTTGAATAGTAGGAATGTTTTTCTCCATTGATTCTTTATTCCAGTGTTTGTGTCATTTCCTCTTCTACATACCTCTCAGCATCTAGAGAGTTCCTGGGCTTGTGAACACCTTTCTTTTTGTCCCCATACATGCTGCCATGTCTCTGTTATATAGTCATTGGTGCTTTTGGCCACTCCTGTGGCCAGCAACTTTTCCTCCTGTGGGACTGAGAAGCATAGTATTTAGATGCTTACATCCAACAAAGGTATAACATATCAAAATTTATGGGATGCAGGCTGGGCATGGTGGCTTACGCCTGTAATCCTAGCACTTTGGGAGGCCGAGGAGGGAGAATCACTTGAGCTCAGGAGTTTGAGACCAGCCTGGGCAATAGTGAGATCACCATCTCTATGAAAAATAAAAAAATTAGATGGGTGTGGTGGTGTGTGCCTATAGTTCTAGCTATTTGGGAGGCTGAGGCAGAAAGATCGCTTGATTCTAGAAGTTGGAAGCTGCAGTGATCTATAATGATGCATCTGTATTCCATCCCAGCAACAGAGTAAGACCCTGTCTGAAAAAAACAAAAAGAAAAATAAACCAAAAAAAGAAAAAAAAAAACTACCAAAATTTATGGGATATATATAGCTAAAGTAGTGTTAGGGGAAAATTCATATCTTTAAACACTTTCATCTGAAAAACAGAAATGCCTCAAATCAATAACCCAAGCTTCTACCTTTAGAAAATAGAAAAGAAGAGCAAGCTAAATGCAAAGAAAGTAGAAAAAATGCATAATGAAAATTGTAACGAAAAAAATCAATGAAACAAAAAATAACTCAATAAAGAAGATGAATGAAACAAAAGTTGATTTTTTGAAAAGATCGGTAAAATTTACAAACTTCCATTAGCCTATGCATGAATAAAAGAGAGAAGACCCAAATTACCAAAATCAGAAATAAAAGTAGGGGCATCACTATTGAGCAGATAGAAATTAAAAGGAGTGGAGAGAAATGTCACAAGCAACTTAACTTAGATGATGTGGGCAAATTCCTAGAAAAACAGAATTATTGAGACTGGCTCAAGAAAAAATTGAAAATCTGAATTGACCCATAACAAGAAAAAAAATTAAAAGATTAATTAAAAAATATTCCCATAAAGAAAAGGCCCAGGCCCATTTGGCTTTATTAGTGAATGCTATCAAATATTTAAACTAGAACTGATATCAGTCCTTCACAAATTCATCTAGAAAATAGGGGAGGAGAGAACACTTTCCAATTAATTCAGTAAGATTAGTTACCCCAATACGAATGCCAGACAAAGACATCACAAGAAAACAAATAAAAAAGCTACAGGCCAATTTCTCTCATGAACAGAGACACAGAAATCCTATGCAAACCTTATCCAACCAAATATAGCAAATAAAAAGAATTATAAAATGGTCATGTGGGTTTTATCACAGGAATGCAGATTGAGTTAAATACGAAAATCAGTTTATCTTCTGTACCAGCTGAATAGAATAAAGGACAAAACCTACATGATCATGTCAGAAAGAGGATTTGACAGACTCTAACACATGACATATATTCATGATTAAAAACTCTCAACTAAGGAAATTTCGCAAACTAATAAAAATTATCTACCAAAACCATGCCATACGTCATATTTAATGTTGAAAGACTGAATACTTTCTCCCTAAGTTCAGGAAAGTTAAAATTTCCTCCATTCTCAGCACTTCTATTCAGCATTGCATTGGAGCTTTCAGCTTGTCCAACATGGAAGGAAGAGAAGAAAGGAGGGAAAGACAGAGAAATTAAAGGCATCCAGTGTAACAGAAATTAAAAACATACCTCAGTAAACGGAGGCATTTCATGTCCATGGATCAGAAGATTCAGTATGATTAAGATGGCAGTTCTCCCCAGATCTATAAATGTAATGCCTATCAAATTACCAGTAGACTTTTTTGGAGAATTTGAGAAGTTGAAATATAATGGATCTAGAATAGTGAAAACCATTTTGAAAAACAAGAACAAAATTAGAGGACTTACTGTAGTCTGTTTCAAAACTTACTGCAAAGACATAGCTGTCAACACAATGTGGTAATTGTACAAGGATAGATATATAAATCAATGTAACAGAATTGAGAATACAGAAATAAACCTTTACATTTATGCTCAGTATTTGTCAACAAAGGTGACAACACAATTCAATGAGGAAAAGATAGACTTTAAACAAATGGGGCTGAGACAATAATTGGATGTTCACATGCAACAAAATTTTAATGCTTATCTCCTGCTATTTATGAAATTAACTTAAAATATGTTATAGACCTATATGTAAGAGCCAAAACTATAAAATATCTAAAAGAAAACATACAGGAGAAACTTTGTGATGTTGGGGTAGGCAAACAGTTCTCATATGTGATAGCAAAAGCATAACCCATAAAAGAAAAAAATGGAGGAATTGGATTTAATTAAAATTTTAAAATTTTGTGCTTTAAAATAGACTACTAAGTAAATGAAGAGATAAGCACAGACTGAGAAAACATTTGCATTAATATATTATATATCTGATAGAGCACTTTGTATTAGGATTCTCCAGAGAAACAGAACCAACAGGATATGTGTAGATATATGAGAGGAGATTCATTATAGGAATTGGCTCATGTGATCATTGAGACTGAGAAGTTCCATGATATGCTGTCTGCAAGCTGGAGACCCAGGAAATCTAGTGGTATAATTCAGTCCTACTTTGAAAGCCAGTGAAGCCCATGACTAAGTCCAAGGGTGGAAGAATTGAAGGACAGAGAACTAGGAGCTCTGCTATATCTAAGGGCAGGAGATTATGAATGTCCCAGCTGGAGGAGAAGAGGAAGTTCACCCTTTTTCCTTTTTGTTCTACTCCATCTTCAGTGGAATGGATGATGCCCACCCACACTGGGAAGAACAATCTGCCATACTCAGCCTACTGATTCAAATGCTAATCTCTCTGGAAGCACCCTCACAGAAATACCTAGAAATAACGTTTTATTGGCTATGTGTGTATTACTTAATCCAGTCAAGTTGACATATGAAATTAACCATCACAGACTTGTATCCAGAATGTATAAAGAACTCTTATAACTCAGTAATAAAACACAATTCAATTAATGAACGAGGAAGGGATCTGATTAGTTATTTCACCAAAGAAGATATCTAAATGACTAATAAGCACATGAAAAGATGATCAACAATATACATTAAAACTATGATAAGATACCATTTCATACTCACTAGAATGGTTATAATAAAAATACATACAATAGCAAGTATTGGCAAGGATGTGGAAATTCATTTATACATTGCCGGTTGGAACGTACAGTGGTACAGCCACTTTCGAAATCAATTCAGCAGTTTCTCAAAAAGCTAAAGATAAACTCAACATAAAACCTAGCAGTTCCATTCCTGGGAATCTACCAAAAAGAAATGAAAACATATGGTCATACAAAGATCTATATGTGAATGTTCATATAGCATTATTTATAATAGCAAAGAAAACGGAAAATAATTTAAATATCCATCAACTAGATCAACAAAATGTGGTCTATTCTAAATACAATGAAATACTATTCAGCAGTGAAAAGGAATGATGCATTCCTGGTACGTGCTACCCTGTTGATGAACCTTAAAAACATTATGGTTAGTGAAAGAAACCTGACATAAAAGACTAATGTATGATCTCATTTATCTGAAATGTCCAGAAAAGATGGGTTTATAGAGACAAAGTAAATTGGTAGTTGCCTGGAGGTAGGGTTAGGAATGGGGATTAACTGTAAATAGGAAGAGGCAAGTTTTTGTGGTGATAAAAATGTTCTAAAGTGAATTGTGGTGATATATTTGCACAATTCTAGAAATTTTCTCTTTTAAAAGAATCATTGAATTATTACAAATTAGATAAATTTTAGAGTATATAAATTATACCTCAATAAACCTTTTAAAAAATAGTTACCCTGTTTTTTGTGGAGGAGGCACTGTGACAGCATACTTATCTGATGCCCTAGGCTTTGAATGTAATAATTAATCCTGCCGTCTATTTCCCACTGCTCTTGGTGTTGGTCAGTTGTGTTCACTGCTATTTATATTTCATTAAGAGACCACAAAAACTTAGTCTTTTATTAAGCTGTATAAAAAAATCTTGATAATTTCTCTTACATTTTTTATAAACCACCCCATAAATAGACATCTACATAGTTTAGAATCCCCTTTCTACTTGTTACAAAGTATATGCAAATATGCAAATATAATGTTTAAATTTGTAATGTACATTGTCTTTCAGAGATGACTGTTAAAATTGTTAAAGATACATGAATAGAATTTTATATGCATTACCCAGTTACCATGATCCCTTCTTTTTATATCAATAAACCAGTGAATTATTAATCATACTATTATTAATCAAGCTTTATGGAATCTGGATATTATAATAGCATTGTAATGACAGCTTACCTAAATGAATGGAACATGTATAATAGACACATGGCTAGTCCAGATCATTTGTTTAACCATGAATTTTAGATGGAAACATCTCTAGTATTCATTAGTGTAACATGAATAGAACTTTTCAGGATTATAGATTTCATTATGAATGAATAAGCACAGATAAGTCATGATTTATTGTTGTGATAGAATTAATCTTAAGTTTAAATTGATTCTACATTGAATTCTTTTTCTTGCAGGCGTATTTCATTAGCTAGTCCACGTCAACTTTTTAAAGCTTCTAATATGACCCAGCGATGGCAGCACAGAGAGATTTCAAATTTTGAGTACTTGATGTTTCTCAACACAATAGCAGGTAACCTACGTCCACACATTAAATTATTTCAAACAATAAATTCTTGATTGTGACAAGGTTAGACTATTTTGAGTACTGGTATAAGTAGCTTATTTTTATTGCCATTATTACTACTAGAATACCTTATCAGAAATAATTTGATAATAGAGTTCCCAGTTTTGTATATGAGGAATTGGCTACTTGAGAGAAATTAAAAATGGGCGTAACAATTTCTATAAAAAAAGAGAAAAGGAGATTTTACAATTATTTCATATAGTAAGAATGGACTCCCCTTGTGGAATAGTGCAAATGAAGAACCATATGAAATCTTAAGAACCTGTTAATAACTCAGTTAGAAATGTGTTTGATGATGAAACAATGAAATACAACATAGAAAAAAGAAAACTATGGGTAAAATATTAAGTAATGAAAATCTAAAGACCAAATGGCACTGCATAAGGTCTGTAATCATGTAATTTCATTGAAAATCACCCATTGAAACTATTTACTTTGAGTTTAGAAATGTGTCTTTACTTTTCATGTGTGACAACTAGAATAAAGAAAAGAGAATGTGCAAGACACTTGAGATTCAGTTCAACAAACTGATGTTTGAACTGAAAGGCACAAAGGAGACACAAAGAGAGCAAGGCATGTTGCTTAT
This sequence comes from Lepilemur ruficaudatus, assembly GCA_963574885.1. NCBI lineage: Eukaryota > Metazoa > Chordata > Mammalia > Primates > Lepilemuridae > Lepilemur > Lepilemur ruficaudatus. The sequence continues at coordinate 19,086 of CAUYRT010084894.1, forward strand.
TCTTAGAGCCATTATTTTAAGTACAAATGTGAGGGTTTACATGATGCTAGAGTAAAGGGGTTTATAGAGTCAATAAAAGAAATTCAGAGTGCTATGGCGATTAAAAGGGCAGAGAGAGAGGGAAATTATATTGACATAGTTGGTAGGAGTAAGAAAAAAAGGATTTGACTGGTCTTGTAAGGGTGGATGTTACTTTGGCTAACAGAGGAGATGGCTGGGAGATTAGAAGTCATTCCAAGTAAAACTGAAAGTATAAGCAAACATACAAAGATGGGAAAATATAATCTATACCTAGAGAACAATTAATGGTATGGTTTGTGTCTGAATGTACATACTATATATGTGGTATATACATAAATTATATATTCATAAAAACATAATGATAAAGAATGAGAATGTTAGTATGGAAGATTTTCTGTCAGTTTGAGGAATTAGCGGTCAGTTCATGGGGAAACTTTTGAATGTTTTTGAGCATGCAAGTGATATTAGAAAAACTGTATGAAAAATTAACTTGGATATAACATGTAAGATAAATTTGAGTGGTGGGATGAGGCACAGAGCACAGTTAGGAATCAATTACATAACAAAAAGTAATGAGGGCCTGCATTAAAGAGGTGACAGTGGGAATTAAAAGGAAAGATCAATTACATAAGAATTCACAAGGCACCAACGTTTTGATGTGTAGCTGACTGAATGTAGGAGGTAAACAAAAAGAAAGTGTCAGAAAAGACTTCCAGGCTCTTGGCCTGAATCATTTAGAAAATGGTGGTGCCGTTAATGGAAAAAGAAGTGAGAAAATCTGATCTAGGGAAAGGTGATGATTAAACTGTGCTTGTAATGCATTCAAGTTAAGAAAGAGTTTTTGAAAGTGTAGGTCAAAGAGGGTATTCAGAAATTAAAGATTGGATGTTGGATTTCATCTTCACAGAGAGGAAATCACCAAGAAAGATGAGAACACCAAGACAGGTAATAGGGAGAACAGTGAGATAAGGTCAAGGGAATGCTCTTGTCTATGAGAAGAAAGAAAGTAAAGGAGAAAAAAGAAAGAGTGATCCTAGAATTTATAGACGTAGTAGGAGGAGAACTGAAGTTAATCAAATGTCTCAAGAGGCAAGGGGCCGGGCGCGGTAGCTCATGCCTGTAATCCTAGCAATCTGGGAGGCCAAGGCGGGCAGATCGCTCAAGGTCAGGGGTTTGAAACCAGCCTGAGCAAGAGTGAGACCCCATCTCTACTAAAAATAGAAACAAATTAATAATCCAACTAAAAATATGTAGAAAAAATTAGCCAGGCATGGTAGTACGTGCCTGTAGTCCCAGCTGCTCGGGAGGCTGAGGCAGTAGGATTGCTTGAGCCCAGGAGTTTGAGGTTGCTGTGAGCTAGGCTTACGCCACGGCACTCTAGCCCAGGCAACATAGTGAGACTCTGTCTCAAAAAAAAAAAAAAAAAAAAAAAGAGGCAAGAGGAAAGAGAGAGAAGAAGGCATTTTTCACCTGTGTCAAATGTTATAGAGTGGTAAAGGAGAATTCAAAATAAGTACAGGGTACACCTTTGGGTTTGGCATTCTGAGACT
>CAUYRT010084895.1:0-20054 GCA_963574885.1 Lepilemur ruficaudatus
CAGCTACTCGGGAGGCTGAGGCAGTAGGATCGCTTGAGCCCAGGAGTTTGAGGTTGCTGTGAGCTAGGCTGACGCCACGGCACTCACTCTAGCCCGGGCAGCAGAGTGAGACTCTGTCTCAAAAAAAAAAAAAAAAAAAAAAATGGCCATGCGATTAGGCCCTCTACAAGCTAAGGAAAGGGGCCTAGGGGGAAGTCAAACCTGTCAACACCTTCATCCTGGATTTCTAGCCCCCAGAACTATGAGAAATTTCTGTTGTTTAAGCCACCCAACCTGTATCTTGCTAGAGCAGCCCTAGCAAACTAATATGCATGCTGTTAGAAGGGGTATGTGCAGAGAGGGTTATCCCTGAACTGGCGGCATGGAGCAGAGGTGGCAGCATGAGCATTGCTTCCTCCCCACTCTCTGTTCCACCCAGCCATGGCCAGAAGAGTGTGGTGGGGTTAGATTCGAAAGCAGAGGAGATTGGATTGTATGGACCTTACTGCCATCATTTGGAGAAAATGCTCAGTGTTCTGGGTATCAATGAAAGATAAAGTCATCTGTTATGAATGTAGTTTTCACATGTTCTTAGCAAGAACTCAGTTCAACTTACATAGTCATGAGCCGCATAAATGATGTTTTGATCAATGATGAAGCAAATATAAGCTGGTGGTCCCACAAGATAACACTGTATGTTTACTGTATCTTTTCTATGTTCAGATATGTGTAGATACACAAATTCTTACCGTTGTTACAGTTGCCTACAATACACAGTACAGTAATATGCTGTCCAGGTCTGTAGCCTAGGAGCAATTGACTAGATCATACAGCCCAGGTGTGTAGTAGGCTATACCATCCAGGTTTGTGTAAGTACTCAATGATACTCACATAATGACAAAATCATCTAATGATGCATTTCTCAGAACATATCCTCATTACTAAGAGATGTGTGACTGTTACCTTACAGTTAGCTTTCTAAGGGTTTCACATCCATGAATTCAACCAACTGTGGATGGAAGATATTCAGAAAAACATCTATACTGAACATGTGTAGACTTTTTTCTTGTCATTATACCCTAAACAATACAGTATAACTATTTATATAGCATTTACATTGTATTAGGTATCATAAGTGATATTATAAGAGATACTTTAAAGTATACAGGAAGATGTGTGTACATTATTGGAAATACTAAATCACTTTATGTAGGGAGTTGAGCATCTGCAGACTTTGGTATCTGCAAGGAGTCAAAACCAATCCCCATGGATACCAAAGGACAGCTGTGTTTATCTCATATCCTTATTGATACAGAGAAGCAGTTCACAAATGTTTTAGTATAAGGACCCTCTTATACTCAGAGACCTCAAAGATCTTTTACATATGTGGGTTATATCTATTGATATTTACCCTATTAGACACCAAAATAGAAATAAAAAATGCACGTACTGCTTTATTTAAAATAAACTTACACTGTGATAACATTTTTAATGAAAAATATTTTCCCAAAGCAAAAAAGTTAGTGAGAAGCATGGCGTTTTTCCCCCGACAGTTTTGTAAGTCTCTTTAGTAACTGGCTTCATGGAAGATAGCTGGGTTTGCACATCTGCTGCATTCAAACTGTTGTGATATCACACATCACACGTAGCCTCTGGAAAACTGTGCTGTACACTTACGAGAGGATGAGAATGAAAAAGGCAAGTGACATCTTGGTATCATTGTTAAAGTAGCTTTGACTTGTTGGATGCCCTGAAGGGGCCAGTAGGACTCACTGGACCACAGTTTGAGAATCTCTGACATAGCAGTAAACCATGGCCCCATGGTATTTATGATTCCTTTGGTATAACTTGATCAGCTGTCCTGTGGACCAGGCACTAACTTCCCACTGTGATTGCACTTTTGAAGTTGTGGTCTAAAGATGGTTGTCAAGTGACCACTTTTAAAAGACATAAGCTGACATCCCAACGGTAGCAGCATTACCTACGTGTGAGACACCCTGCTCTTCACAACTCACAAGATATGGCTGAAAACAAGAAAGATGAAGGTAAGGTGCCATTGCTGCTGGTCTGAGTTGCCCTTAAGGTTTGGGTTTTGTTTTTTCACTCTGTCTATGGATCTGTGTTTATAGAATTTAGTTTGACTCATCAGTCAGCAAGTGTTTGAGTGCTATTTAAGGCTGTAGTTACTAGAATTACGGTTGTATGGATTTTCATCTCTCAAGTGAAGAAATGAATGTCCAAAGAGGTTAGGTGAATTGTCCAAGATTACTCAGTGAGGAAAACGCACACACGGTGGTCCCCCTTTACCCATGGTTTCTTTTTCTGTGGCTTCAGTTACCTGTGGTTAACTGTGATCTGAAAATATTAAACAGAAAATTCCAGAAATAACAAGTCTTAAATTGCCTACCCAGAATGTGAATCATCCCTTCGTCCAGCATATCCATGCTGTATACACGACCTGCCTGTTAGTCACTTAGCCATTTTGATGACCAGATTTTAAAAAAAATTATATATATATTATATATATAAAATATATAGGGTTCAGTACTATCTGCAGTTTCAAGCATCTACCGGGGGTCTTAGAATGTATCCCCTGAGTATAAGGGGGAACTACTATACTGAACTTGAAGTAAAAGTAAGATTTTCTTTTTGTATTGTGCTATACCTGTGGTACCTGCCCTCAGACACCTTAGAGTCTCAAACTGATGTTGTTATGAACTGAATTGTAGAGTGTAAATTCCAAGGCTGGCCATTCAATTTTATAGAGGCTTGTGACGGCTGGAGTCAGCTGAGAAAAATACTTTAGTGGGAATTGAGGCAAACTTTGAAGGGTGGGGAGGGATTGGATGGAAAACAAGAGTAATCAAAGCGGAAGGCAACACCTGGGGAGAGGCACAGAGGCAGGGACAGCCGGAAAGGAGAACAGCCCCAGGAACGTGAAGAGTGTGAGTTGAAGAATAGGAAAGAGGCAGATTGATGGGGTGCTGGCAGCCATATCCTCTCCAAGTCAGGGGTGTCAATTTGTGAGATGCCTCATCTAGCTGGGGCTGCGGATAAATGGCTTGTGAACAGAGAGCCGTGCTAACAGAGCTTTACAAGGATTCCACCCAAGATTTTGGCCATTTAACTTCATGGATGAACCAACTAAGCTAACCAGCCACAGATGTTTTGTTTATAACCAGAGGAATTCATGTGAGCTTGGTGATGACAATTCCCTGTCTATAAAGTGCTGATAGCTAAACAGTGATACTGTGCAAAGCACTCGGAGTCTCTATCTGGAGAGGCAGTTCTTAAGTGTAATGGCTTAATGGTCATTTAGCATGATGGGCCTTCAGAGTGTAATATCATTTGCCTGCCAGTTAAAATGAATACTTCTCTGTAGGAAGTCAAAGATCGTGTCAGCGTAACCTGGGTTAGGTGAAGGAGAGCATCAAGAAATGAATGCCAAAATAGAGAATAGGGACTACAACTTCTCGTATGCCTAGCCTGTTCATAAATCCAGTATAATTGGAGAACACCACTAATTTGCATTAACTGTGGGAAGATATACTCTGAAGTGGCGGCAACTTTTATTTTTTTAAAGAAATGCTGTTTTCTCCTGTCCCTAGCCTAACACTTTTTAGATCTTATTTGATAACCTTACTCTAACACTTCTTAAATCTTATTTGATAGCCTTACCTCCTACATTGTTGATAAAATTGATGTTACGAAAATAAGCTTAACTTCCTGCCCACCCTGACCCTTCTGCATCCATGTCTCTATTCCCCGTGCTCATGTGTGGGTGGAAGGGGATGCTTCTCCCTAAGGCCAATCTTTTCCCAGAGGCTTTTGGTGCTACCCTATCCCAATTCCAGTGTGACCTCAATCCCTCAAGTTATCCCCCCTTCTATTATCTTTAATCTCTCTCTGCCCATGAATTTGAGTTTTCTTTTGCCCTAAACTTAGACGAGTTTCACCAACTTCTCCTCTGTTCTTTTGTTGTCCTTATTTTGATTCACTGATGATGTCCTGATCACAGGCATAATAATGGCCATTCAACTCTTACTGCCACAGGGACTGGAACTGTTCATGTCCACATTCTCTCCTCTGATGTCAGGCACGCTTTCCATCCTTGGTGTTTGTCTCATCAGCCTGGTTCTTACGTCTTGGTGTCTTGTCTTCCTTGGCTGTCCAGTGTTGGCGGTCCTCCAGGCTCCCTCCCTGGCTGTCCTCCTTGCTCATGCACTGTGTGTCCCATGGGCAATGTTGTTTGCATGCACCATTTTAATAAGCATTTACTGTTTCCTAAATCGACACCTTCACCCCTGCTATATCCTTCCAGCTCCAGAACCAGATATTTAACTGAAAATTGGCCATTTCCACATCAAACTCATCATCTCAAACACAAACTTAATTTACCCTTCAACTTTCTTCCTTCTTTATTACCAATCTCTGGTCCTGACATCAGTTCCTAGAGCAGCGGTCCACAAACTACAGTCAGGGGGCCAAATCCAACCTGCACATATTTTTGTAAGTGAAGATTTGTTGGAAAACACCCATGCCCGTTTTTGTGTTCTAAAAAAGATCAAATAGCCAAAGCCTAAAATATTTACTACCTGATCCTTTACAGAAAACTTTTGCCAATCCTGGTCGAAGAGCATAGCAATCATCTGGAGGGCTTGTGAAAACCCAAATTGCAGGGTACTAATACCTGATTCAAGGGCCTGAGAATTTGCATATGTAATACATTTCCAGTGTGCTGGTCAAGGAACCTAACTTTGAAAAGACACTAAGAGTGAATTGTCATTCACTTCTAGCACCTAAATAGATATTAAATCTCTCTTCACCATCGAATGTATTCTCTTCAGTGCTGCCAAACCAAAAAGCCTTTTTCGGAAATGCACATCTGCCTACACAGTTATCAGGGGCTCCTTGTTACTCACAAATGTTTCATCAAGTTGAATAAGTTTAGGCCTTAATAAAAGGATGGGGATGATAGTAGTATAAGCACGAGCTACATACTTAGTATAGAAGGTGGATTGGTTCCGGGACCCTGAGTATACCAAAATCCATGCATATTCAATTCTTGCAATCTGCTCTGCAGAACCCTCTGTGTAAGTGGGTTCACATCCCGAGACTACTGTATTTTTTAATCTGAGTTTGGTTGAAGAAAATCCACATATAAGTGGACCTGCACAGTTCAAACCCATGATGTTCAAGGGTCAACTGTATTTCTATTTTGTGCCAAACACCTTACAACATTAACTCATTGAATCTTCACAACAACCCAGTGTGATAGGAACTTCTATTATCCCCATTTTCCAGGTGTGCAAACTGAGTTTCAGTGACAATGTCACAGGGAGGTAGTGAAATCATAATTTGAACCCAAGCAGTCTGGCTGTGGAGACCACAGTGTACTGAGTTTCTCATAGCACTTTCCCAGCTCTCTGTCCCATGGTGATTGTTATTTTTATTATAATATAACTTAATATGTACAAATATAAACCTAAATACTTTCATATGCTAATATTTTCTGTACAACTATAAACCTGAACCAAAGTAAGTATAAACACAATTCTGATTAAAATTAAGTTAACATTAAATTGATATAACACATTGCTGCTGCTTTACTGAATATTGGATTGTGTATTGCAGCATGAATTGGTGTTGGTTTGCTACAGTGTGGTTCTTGTGACTTTGACCTAATTGTGCAGCCTGAGGCATTTTATATCTGTTATTACATTTCTTTTTCAAACTCCTGTGAAACTTTTATTTTCATACCATAATATGATATTTGGCCTGAATGTGCCACACAAATATTAAGTAATATTAAGGTGACCTCTTTCCCCCTCATTAAACTCTTTCTAGATGGTACAACTTGTCACCCACACAACCAAACGAAATACATTGGCCCTGAATGCCACAGGGATTGTGGATTTTAATGTGGTTAGCTACATAGACCCCAATCCGAGGACTGCTGGCCCCCAGGATGAAGTCTGACTCCTAGGCTGCTGCTCAAACCCTTTAATGACTGATCCTGCCCACCTCTCATTTCGTCTCCTACCACACTCTCACACTTACACCTCACCAATCCTAACTGCTTGTAAGCCCAGGTACTTACCCTGATTGTCTCACTCTAGGCCTTTTCATGTCCCGTTCTCTGAATGACTCACTTTTGTCCACCCCTTGAATCCGCTCTACTCTAAACTCCTATGCATCCTTTAAAATCCTACTTTAGCACAGAGGCTTCATAAATCATTAAACTGACTTGTTGGGGAAGCTAACTAATGACCCATGGCAAGGCAAGGACCTCTGGACTACCTCTTCTCACTTGCCAGGGTTCAAGATGAATTCCACCATGTTGCACAGCATGATTTAAGAAATAGGCTTCATGGGGAAAGGGAAAATTGGCAAAGCCAGAATCAGAGTAGGGGAGATGTGAGTCTCCCAACCATCCTCACCCACCAAGATGCTTCTGGGTCACAATTATCTGTGGGCCTCACAGCATGTGGGTTTTCTTTCAAATGCAGAATATTCTTCTTTTATTCCTCTTTTCTTTCCAGGGAAAGCATCTGGGAGCAATCCTCTCAGGGGAGGAATGGTCAGATCTGCTTGGCACCAAGCAGACTGGATTTTGGAGCAGCAGCTATTCATAGAGTTGTCTTAGAAATCCAGCTTACCCAGAACCTGCATAAGTCCCAGGGGAAGTTGCTTATCCTCCCCTGCAAGGGAGGGGGCCAATGGTCCCATGGAAAGTGAACTTTGGGTGCAGGCCCCTCCTCTGGCAGAAGGGGAAGCTGGTTCAGTCTCCAGGCAACTCCAGAATGAGACCTCAGGGTCACTTTTGGATATGCTTGCTCACGTCTCCACTGGGTGTTCAGATCCTGCCAGATTTTTAGCAATCCATTAAACTGAAAAAATCAACTTTGGAAATTCTCTTAAGAGAACAACAAAAGGAAATGGGCAGAAGCTTGGGAAATTTCCATTGACTGGCACTGAGATCAAGTCAACTACTGGGCAGATTTCCAAGTCGAGTGTTGAATGATTCCCCATTGAGATAAAAGTACTCGCTATGAGATAACAAATGCCTATTGAAGTGATCAGGGTTGGAGATGATTCATCTTTAACCAAGGAAAAGGCAGTTCTGTATCTCTGGATGGTTTGCAGAGAAAATGGGGCTTGATATCTGAGTTGTAAGGACTATCTATGAAATTACAATAATTTTGCTGAGACCATGTTAGCACTCACAATTCAATCTTTTTAATGCCGGTTCAATAAAACAGTATAAAACACATGTGTTACATGTGGGTTTTAGCCTCTTTTAAAATACATCCAGATGGTATTGTCTGGATATAGAAAATCTAGGTTTTAGAGATCAAAATAACCTAATACACAAGAAGAGAAGACACTTCAGAAACACATCCATACAAATGATGGCAAATTTTGTGTTTAATCCACTTAAAAGGTTGATAAAGCTTTAAAAAGTTAATCATTGTCAGGATACTTTGTATGTTAACTCTGTTGTGGCTGCTTTCCATTTCTGTTTCTATGAAGCAAAAATTCAACACTCTCCATGTTCTATCTTCCTTTTGTCCAAGAAACAGAATAATTCTTAATGAGGTATAATCTCTTATTCACTTATGTAGGATTTCATTTTAAATGTCTTAAACTGAATATACAATTAAAATCATTAACTGCAACTAAATTTTGCATGTGTAAGATTTTTCATAATGTGTCTTAAGTTGGTTTATAAATCTGGTCAGCTTTGGCATTTGCAATATTTTGATATACTGGAAAGATTTTAAAGGAAGCGCAATCAGAACATTTTTAGAGTTTTGTATTTATGTGACAACCATAAATTCTAAATTTGTTTAAACGAAATCAAATTATGTTTCCGGGTCTTTAGAAAATTGAGTATAACACTATTTTCTTTTGACTAAAGAATTATAACAAGGTTGATGTTGAAAATATGGAAAATAGAAGGAAAGTCTAAAGGAGAAAATGGCTCCCCCACAAAACTTCCTCGCTTTTTAAAATGTACATGCATATTAATTAATCCCTCCCCCTAATTAGAATCATATTGTAAATTGACAGTTCTGTAAGTGATAACATGTTTGTCATCAAATCTTCTTTGAAACTGATTTTCAAATGTCTGTCTATTTCATTATACAGATGTATTATGGCATATTTAACCATTCCCTTTTGTTAGACTTTAAAATTTAATTTTTACATTTTATAAATAAGCAGTGTACATAATTGTACTTGTGTCTATCCTAACTCTGTTCCAAACAGAGCCTTAGCACTTGCCTGAATTTTGTGTTAATGATTCCCTTGTTCATGCTGTTTTTTTGTGTGCAAGCTGAGACAATATATGAGTATTCCAGTTTTATATGTTCATCAACCTTTCGTACTGCCAAACTTTTTTATTTTTCCATACTTGGTTGGTGTGGAAAATCTCATTTTGGTTTTAGTTGCCATTTACCTAATGTACTAATGAGGCTGTGCGTCATTTCATGTGCAGTGAACATTTGTGCTTCGTTTTCTATGAAACACCTGTGATTCTATTGATTTCTAGAAGTTTTTTGTATATCCAAGAGACTAATTCCTTGTTAATTATACATATTGCAGATATCTTCTCCCAGTTTGAAGCATGTCGTCTTCCTATCTTTATGGTGTCTTTTGATGAACACAGTTTATTAATTTTAATGCATTCTAATTTTTCTTTTACGATCCACCTCTTGATAACACCTCCAAGTTTTGAAGAAAACATCTTCAAGTTTTGACTTTCACATCATTCATTTGGAATCGATGTCTGTAGCTGATGTGAGGTAGGAATTCTATTGTTCCCATAGTAGGGAAACCAATTATTCCAACACTATTTTACAGTTCAAACTTATCTTTTTGATAAATATCATTTATCAGATAAATTAAATTCAACCAAATTTCCATGTGTATCTTTCTAGGCTCTTAGTTCTATCTCATTATTTATAAGTTTATATCAATACTGCTTTGTTTAATTACTGTTCCTTTATACTAAGTCTTGATTTCTGATAGGTTAAGCCTCTTATCCTATACTACTTTAGAAGTGTTCTGGATTTTTTTTTTCTAATAATTTTCAGTATCAGCTTGTTAAGTTCCATGAAAAATTCTGTAGGGATTTTGCTTCGAATAGTTTTGCCTGAATGGATTAATCTTAGGCAAACATCATGCCTTTATAATATTGAGTCTACTAACTTATGGATATGGTATTGGACTTTTTGATGTGTTTCAAAAACTTATTCATCTACATGGAAATTATGCAACTTTTGGTTTATTCCAATACAGTACGTTATTTTAGTGATACTATAAATGATAGCTTTTTTGAAAATCATGTTTTCTGCTTGTTCATAGTACATAAATAGAATTGACGTTTATATTCAGAAAACTTTAGAAACTCATAGTAATGTTAATAGTTTGTTATTGGCTCCCTTGGGATTATAGCTGTGATTCTTTTTTTCAATCATTTTGCCCTGCATGTATATGTTTTGCTGGAGAGGTGGATAAGTGCATCTTACTCCACTGGTTGAGAACTCTAGATATCCTGTGATAGAACTTGTGACAGTGGCCAACCTTCTAATTTTTCAGAGAGCATGTTTGACCAGTGAGTTTGAAGGGTTTCTTAATACAATAATTTATTAGGTTCAGGAAATTCACTTCTGTTTTTAATTTTCTAAGAATTTTTATTGTTGAATTTAATTTTGTCCTTTTTTTCCATCTAGTGAGAAAATGTAATTCTTAAATCTTTTGATAAATTGCATAGTCAGTTTTCACTCTTCATCCTATTTTACTATCTGCTTCTGACAACGTTTCTTAGTCCTTTGTTCTTGATACACTTTTTTCATTTGGCTTTTAGGACCTTCCCTCACCCCCACCCTCCTGGGTTTCCTCCCCCCAGTGATGGTTCGTTTTCAAGGATCCTTGTGGTTCTTCTTCTCCCTGATCTGTTTCTATTGGAGTGTCCCAGCGCTCAGTCCTTGGGACTCCTTTATAAACGTTTGTGCTTTTGGCTTTTATGCTAATATCTACCAAGTTTGTCTCATGCTCAGTGCCTTCTCCCAAACACCAGACTGGGATATCCAACTATTCTAGTTGATGCCTAGTAGGTCTCTCAGATTAACAGGTCTAAAACTCAACCCCTGATCTCCTTCCCACACCCACCAGACCTGCTCCATGCATGGCTTCTCAGTTTATGTTACTGGTGACTTTGTTCCTCGAACCAGTCAGAACAAATCCTTGGGGTTATTCTATGCTCTTTTTTTCTCTCATACCTCACTTCTAATGAGTCAGAAAATCTGTTAGCTCTTCTTTCAGAATAGATACAGAGTCTCACATGTCCTCACCACTTCCACTGCGGTCACCCTAGTCTATTACGCTGTCATCTCTTGACTCTCAAAGATCTCTGCTTTGTACCCTTGCCCCCATACAATTTTCACTGTAATCTTTAGTGTTTCTTTTAGAGAATATGCTAGGTCATGACACTCACTCCTCTTCTCAAAATCCTGGAACTAAAAGCCAGAATCTTTAGAGTGGCCCACGTGGACCTTCTACTCTGTCCCACCTCCCCTCCAACACACTTTACCTCTCTGACCCTGCCTGCTGTTCCATCATTCCCTCTTGTGCACTGGGCCAGCCTCACTGCCTCCTGGCTGTGCCTTGAGCACAGAAGGCTCACTCCTGCCTCACAGCCTTTGCCTCAGCTCTTCCTTCTACCTGGAATGCCCTTCCACCCTAGCATCCACTTAGATAATGCCTTTGTCTCCTTCCAGTCTTGGCTCAAATCTCACCTCCTTGTTAAAGATTAACTACCCCATTTAATATTATAAAACATGCATGCATGCACATCCCTGACCCATCCTTGCACTCTTACATGCATCTATTCTCCTCTTCTGTTTTCCAGAGCAGTTACTTTGTAACATTCGACATCAGGAATCGGCTTAACTTTCTCTAATGGTCAGATAGTAGAATTTTTAGTTTTGGAGAGTGTGTGGCTTCTTTCACAGCTACTCAACTCTGCAATTTCAACATGAAAGCAGTTGTAGCACAGACAACCTTTAAAAAAATAAAATAAAAAGGTATGGTTGTGTTCCAATAAAACTTTACAAAAACGGACGGCAAGCCAGATTTGGACCAGGGGCCATTGTCTATTGAGCCTTTTTCTGTATTTGAGTTATTATGCTTGTCCTTTTGCAAGATTTAGATTATCTCTTAGTAAATGATTAGCTTATAAAACTATCTAGGCCTAACATTTTCTTTGAAGAAATACTTTAATTAATGATTTTAGGACCATTCATGTATTTCAGTTCTTCTTGAGTTAGTTTTATTAACTTATTTAAATTGTTAACTACCTCTTTTAATCTCTGTACCTCTGATCATGTCATCTTTAAGTATTAATATATTTCTATTTTGTTTGTTTTGGTTATTGTCAGAGTTTACTGCTTTGGGGTTTTTTTGCTTTTGTCTTTTAAGGGGATCAAATGGATTTTGTCGGTGCTCTTAACAAGTTTTTCTAATTCATCAATTTCTGTCCTTGTTTTTATATAGCACTTTCTTTGGGTTTATTCACTTTTTCTGGATAATTCTCATTTATCGTCCTTTACCCTCTAGTGTCTACAGTCACAAATTTCTCTCAAACAAGTGACTTTACTCCATCCCACATGTTTTGATACATGTGGCATCATGTTTGTTTAGCCTTAAGTGCTTTCTTATCTGTCTTTTTGACAATTGGGTAAGATACATTTTTAAATGTTTCAGTGTAGGTTGAAATGTTTATTGATAATTAACTAAATTGTACAGTTGGCTTTCTTTATCCATGGGTTTTGTATTTGTGGATTTAACCAACCACAGATCAAAAATATTCAGGGGAAAGAAATAACAATGGAACAAAAATACAAATAAACATATAGCATAACTATTTATTAGCACATTATACTAAATATAAGTAATCTGATGATTTAAAAAATATAGGAGGATGTGTGTATGTTATATGCAAATACTACTTTTTGTACAAGGGACTTAAGCATCTGTGGATTTTGCTGTCTAGGAGGGCTCCTAAAACTAATACCCCATGAACACAGAGGAATGACTGTTTTCATCAGAATAGAGTGAGGTGGTACTACTGACTCTTCGAAATTGGTTGGGACTTGCTTTATGGCCAAGTGTGAAGTTCAATTTTATAATTTGTGTTTGTGAGAAATGCATACTTTTTTGTGCTAAGAATGTTCATTAAATCTACCTTGCTGATTGTGTTCTTCATTAGTAATTGTTTTTACCTGCTAATCTATTGATTACTAAGACAGGTTTGTTGGAATCTTCCAGGGTGATGGTGATTCCCCCCCAACCCCATATAGTGGCATTATAATGCCTTTCAAATATTTCAGTCATGTTAATAGGTACACAAAGTTTACAGCTTGTATCATCTTCTTGTTGAATTAACTCGTAGTATTTTGCTGTGAATCTCTTTATTTCTAGCAGTGCTTATATCATGAAGTCTATTATATCCTCATAAATCATTTTGATTAGACTTTGACTCATTTTTCTATTTTTTTACTTTCAATTTTATCTTGCCCCTTTATATGTTTATATGTTTCTTAGAGGAGTAAATGTCACATAACTGGATTTGATTTTTATAATAAATTTTAAGTAAAGATAAACATTAGTTCATTTGTGTTATGGTAATTACTGTAGTTTTAAAATTTATAGCATATTTTATCTTGATCTCTTTGTATATTCTTCCTTTGCCTTTTATTTTTTTTTTCTCATTGCATGTTTTACTTTAAAAGATACATACTCATTTCCCTCATTTTAGGGGTTACCTTAGAAATGAACAATTATGCCTAACAAAAATCAAATGTTAAGGTCTTTACCCAGTTGCAAACAATATGTAAGCCTTAGATTTAACAGGGGTAAATATTTCACCAATTTATATACTTTTTTTAGGAAGAATTTTAGCACTCTTTTTCTAATCTCACAAGTTTGACATTATTTCATGACATTTATTTTTTAGATATATATACATGTGAGTCCTCCTTTCATTTTAGACTTCTTTTGGAATCATTTTCCTTGAGGCACATTCTTTCACAGATTTTTAGCAAAGCCTGCGTGTGTTGCCTAAGTCAGTATTGTATCTGGTGTGGGGTTAACTCTTTCCAGAGATTGGCAAACTACTGATTATTATCAGGCTTGGGCCATCTATTAACATAAATGATTTGATGTGTGTACAGTGAGTGATTCAGAATGCTGGCTCTGGACTCAAATTATTTTAGGATCATGTGGCAACAGTGTGATCTTCGGCAAGTTCCTTGTACACTTTAAGCCTCAATTATTTTGTATGTACAATGGCGATAATTACAGTTCCCATGTGTAGTTTCATTGTAAGAACTGAATAAGTTGATGCATTTTTAAGGTGTTTAGGAAACTGCCTTGGCTAATGTAAACACTGACGCAGCTATTAAATTATTAGTTTGTGTTCATATTGTGACTTTTCATAAACAACATTATGAGTGTCTTTTTTTTTTTTTTTTTTTAGTGGGAAATTATCTACTTTTAGGGAAGTTACAAAGATATTTCAGGGAGTTCCATATCCTTTACCCAGCTTGCCCTCATGTTAATATCTTATATAACCATAGTACAATATCAAAATCAAGAAAATAGCATTAATACTATTAACTAAATTAAAAACCTTATTCAAATTTCAGCAGTTTTCCCACTAATATTCTGTTTCAGGATACAATCCAGGGTCCCACATTACATTTAGTTGACATATCTTCCTGGTTTCCTATAATCTGTGACAGTTCTTTGGTCTTCCCTTGTCCAAGATCTTTACGCTTTTGAAGAGTACTAGTTACTTTTTTAAATGTCCCTCAGTTTGGATCTGATGATTTCTTAGGACTGGCCTGAGGTTACCTGTTTTTGACTAGGATACCACAGCCGTGCGGTGCCCTCATCAGTGCATCATTTCAAGGATACGTGATGTCAACATGACTTCTTACTGATGACTTGGCAAGGTGGTGTCTGCTGTTTTCTCCACTGTGAAGTTACATTTTTCCCATTGAGATGAATAAGTATCTTGGAAAATTTGGGACTGTGCAAATATTCTGTTTCTCTTCAAACTCTGAGCCACTGATTTCAGCATCCATTAGTGGAACTTGCCTGCAACAAGTATTTACTATACTGTTTGCTTAATGGTAACTTTCTACTTCCCTCATTTCTTCTACATTAATTAAAAACTTTCCCTACAAGTAAGAAAGATTTCTTCTTCTTCATTTAATGCAATTATTATTGTGGGTTATAATCCAATGAAAATAAGTTATGATAACCTGAAAGGGAAGAGAGAATCAGTCAGGTGACTTAGTCTCATGAAGCATATTCAACTTTAATCAAATCTGAAATGTTTGAGCATGTGAACATATTGCTGAATAAGCATTAGATATTTTAGCATTTTAACCTGTAAGTACCCTGGAAATAGGTCTTGATATTATGAACTACACATCTTATTTCTCAGTCTCATGTGGCATAAACCAAAGTGTGGCTTCTATTATAACTTTATAAATATGTGTCTTTAAGGACCTACATTATATTGCTGGAAATCTTAGCTTTAGAAAACGAACAAGTTGCCATGTTATGTTATAGCAAAACACAGCATACTCTCATGTATAGAAACAAGATGCCAATTAGAAAAATAGTTTAGACAGTGGCATTTTACTTAGGTATTTATACTATGGATATAAAAATTATAACATCTCATTCTTAGCCATTAACATACCAAAAGCAAAATATGCATTTATCATAAAATACTAAGCAAAAAATTAACCCCAGGTACCATTAATATTTTAAAATAATAAGAACATTTGGGACTCAAAGATAATAGTACAAATTGAAATGACAGTATCTATAAATGCATTTGTTTTATCATGTATATTTCCTCTAAGTTTTATTAGCAGTGCCCTAAGTTGGGAGAATATTTAATGGTTTAGATGAATGTGAAAGTAATACCTATATAATTTTTTTGAAAACCATTTTCAATTTATCTGGGAGCCTTAGCCTGCACAGTGATTCTTAGATTGTCTAAGTTCTCAAAGGTTCTCTTAGATTCTCTGCATTCTCAAAAAAGACAAATATATTAAGCTCTGAGAAGTTTATTTCCTTGCACATCTGAAATTGGTTATAATAAGTTCTATATGATAGTGATTTTTTAAAGTAATCTTTATCTTTTTTTAAATTGGAAAATTTATTGGAAGTCTGTAAAGAAACAATTATGATGACTTCAGCCTCCTCCACAAAATCCTGAAGGTTCACTTATGAAGATTATGACCCAACAAGAGCCAAGATATCAGGTGCAGCTGAGGATTGAAATACCATCCTAAAGGCAGGAGATTTCAGTAAAAATCTACCTGCTGCAGGGGGAGACCTCCAAGTCTGATCTCCCACTGATCTCTCAAAACAGTGACATACTTCTCAGAAGGGCAATCAAATGCATCTTTGTGAGAGGGAGAAAATAGACCTTTAGATAGTGGCAATTGAAGGCCTGTTAATGAAATAACCCACAGATCACGACACAGAAAAATCTGCCTATGCACAGGCTCCCAACATGCATGTGGATGCTCTAATCAGGTTTTAACCAATGATATTTTTATTTTCAAAATATACTGTTTACTAGGTATTTTGCAATGCAGACATGTATTTAGATGGAAATAAACAAATTGAACCATTTTACTGCTCAGATACCCCCCCCAACTGACACAAAGGAGCAATAAAAGTAATACATGTGCAAGTTTTCAAAATAAGAATGGTAAAGAAAGACACACAATGTGTTTTGAGGCTATGTTGTTAGCTGCATACATGTTTAGAATTGTTATTTTGTCTTAATTCTCTTATAATGCTCCTATAGTCAAGCTTTTGTTCTAAAGTCTTTTATCTATATTAATATAGCTAGGCCAATTTTTTTTGTTGATAATTTCCTGGTATGTCTCTTCCTATCTTTTTTTAACCTTTAGGGATGCGTCCCTTATACATAGCATGCCATTGTATTTTGTTTGAAGTTTTCATCTTCCTACTTAGCGTGTTTCCAAGTTGGCTTTTCTTTTTTTTTTTTTTCTCTCCTTGCCTGCCTGTTTTCTTCTCTATCTTCCATTTTACATGCTTTCCTGAGGTATCTGCTAAAAGACTTGGTTGACTGCTTATGATTTAGAGTGGGAAACAAAAGCTGCCCGGAGGCCCTGAAAAGGTAGATGGGCCATAGCGATGGTGAGAATTACTACAAGGCAGGATTCTATTGTCAGTGCTATTGACATTTGGAGCCAGATGAGCCTTTGTCAAGGGCTATTGTGTGTGCTGTAGGATTTTTAGCTGCATCCTTGGCCTCTACCCACTGGATGTTATTAGCACCCTCTAACTGTGGTAATCCAAAATGTCCCCAGACATGCTAAATGTTCCCTGCAGTGGGGTATAAAATTAACCTGACTGAGAACCACTGCTGTAAGGTGATCTGCATATACCATTTGTTGGAGAAATTCTGTCAGAATCTCTGTGGTTCCTCTTGGACCAGTAAAAATCCCCAGAGAGAGAACTTACTACCTCCTGCCTATAGACAAAGACCTGGTTGAAGATATTTTGTGTTTCATTCTACTATTTTCAATTTTTTTCATTCATTTGTATAATCTCTTATTAGCTTTCATTTCTTCATTTAAAAATACAAAAATATGTTCATCTAACGATTTCAATATCTGAATTCATTGCCACTGGCTTTCATATCCGATTGTCTGTATTTATACACACACATATAATATATAGGTCTATCTGGAGAGTATCCAGCCATGCAATATGAAAAATAGAAACATTTATTGAAGATAGAAAATACAAGAAACATTGTACATAGGACAATGACACCTCAGTCTCCCCACCTTGGTACCTCACACAATTCTCCCAGAGTCTCTTAACCCATACATGTTCAATATTCTCAGGTGTACTGCTTGTTGCAGGACTTCCAGACGTGGGTCACTTTCAACAGATTCTCAACCACCTTTGAATCATTTGTACCATACTTTTATTTGTGCTGCGTTCATCACATCATCCCCCAAAGCCTTCTGAATCATCTGAATAGTTTCCATGGAGGAACGTTCAAGCTTAACACAAAATTTGATGCAGATTCATTGCTCTACTCACTCAGTCATTTTGAATGTGATGGCCACACAGTACACATGCTCACTCAGTAGCATCTAGCACCCCACTGACCAGTACAGTGAAGTCATCACTGTACACACACGTGCCTCCCAGTCCACTCTCCTTGGCTGTCAGGTTACATACATGTCGCATAAACCATTCTTGTTACATTAATAATGGCTGGATACTTTCCAGACCTCTCGTACATACATACATAAAAATAGACTTTTTTACTCAGTGGACTTATGTCTTAGAATTTTATGTGTGGTGATCTTTAAGACCTGAGTTTTAAAATCGAGTTCCTCCAGGGAGAATCTACTGCTTTTTTACTTAGGTGGACTACCAATCAAGAATCACTTTAAGTTCTTGACTTGAGAGGTTTAGGATCACGTTGGCAGGAGGTAATTTATGCTATAAACCTGGGTGAAGTCCTGCTAGAATTTACCAATTCTCAGTGGAGAAATTTTTCTTTCACATTTCACCAAGATTCAAGATATGTGAGTTCTGGTTTTAGTTTGCAGTTACGCTAAGGATGTAGAATTTGGGTGTATGATCTATTTATTCAGGGAGTTTTGACCTATTTGAGTCCCATATCACAAAGTTCTTGAGCTTTGTGGTTATGCCTTCTGTACCCTACAGAGCTGTGAGAAGCTCAGGAGCACCTAATTCAGTAAGTGCTCATAAGACATAAACCAGATAAGATGCTTCACTTCGCTCTATGTTCCTGCTTTTAGATACCTTTTCACTCTTAGTAGTTCTTGCTTTTGTGCCAGTTCATCAATGCTTAATTTTAAAAAGCACTTTAAAGTTTTTAGTTCTCAATCTGGTCTGTCATGGTACCCAAAAATGGTAACTCCATAGGTTTATTTTTTTTTTTACTCTAAAAAATGAGCAGATATCTATTGAGCAGATATGTATGGCTGTCAGACATTTAAGGAACATTTATAGTGTAAGAGACAGACCAGAAAGCAACAAAATCAGATAGAAAAAATCTTTGGAAGAAATGAAGATAATGCATGCAGGGAGAAGAGGAAAACTTCAGTGGGAGGGAGGGCAAACAAAACCTATGACTAATATTCATAGATAAAAGAAAATGTCTCCATGAAATAACCTGAAGCTATAAACATATTTCAAAGTATAGAAATATTCAAATAGAAGTTATGGGAGGACAGTTGAAGATACATATCATTAAGTAGAACAAATAGGTAAAGAGGAAACAGGAGAAAGATATTGGAAAAATAGACCCATGATTCTCAAAGTTGAGTGTGAGGACCCATGAGGGTCCCTAAGTTCCTAGAAGGGGCTTTATGAGGTCTCACATATCTGTATAAATATGAATTTTCTTCACAGACTCCAATGATAACATATTCTCACAATCTGAATGCAGAAGCAGACATGAGAATCCAAGTTTCTTCTATTGAACCAGACACTAGAGATTTTTAAAAATGTAAAATGCCATTCTTCTCACTAATCTTATTGTTTAGGAAATACAGCTTTTAAAAAATGTTAGAGCTTATTTTAGATTAAATATATTTTTTCATTTTTATAACAATATGGTAAAGATATAACCCTCATAAGCAGAAGCTCCTCATTCTTAAGCAGGTAAAGATAGTCCGAGATCAAAATAATTTTATGACTGCTGACCCAGGCAATTAACCCATGAGGTCCAACATCTGGTAAATAGAACTTGAGAAGAGACTGATTTCTCAAATAATTCAGAACTTTTTAAGAGTGGACAAGAATTCGCAGATTGAGTGGACTCATTTAGTATTTAGCAATATGAATTCAGCTGCATACATAATACATGACTTTCCAAAACTCTAGAGACCAAGAGAAAATCCTGAATGTTTTCATAAGGAAAAAAAGCAGATTACTTGTAAATGTTTAAGAGCCATAATGGTATTGATCTTTTCAAAAGCAAACTAGAATCCAGAAGCCAATGAAGAAAATAGGGCTCCAAGCCAAGAAAATCAGGGAGGCACACAGCGATGGCTGTGGCAGGGTAGCCCACAGCCCCTGTGCAGAGTTGGGAAGAATAGGGTCTCAGGAGTGATGACTGAAAATGATAAAATTGATCACTTCTCTGAACTGCTTGAATTGAAGAGAGTTGCACTGTAGAGTTTATGAATGAATGGATAAAATTAACAAAATTAGACTAAAAATGGCTCAATTTTTGGCTCTAGGAAAAACAAAGTTTTATGAAAAATATGTAATCATGTGCCACATGCCTTAGCTGTAGAATATAAAAATATTGTCATAATAATAAAATTGAATATTGAACAGATGAAAAATTTACAAAACAGTGACTTATATTTGGAAAATAAGTATCTACAGGGGATGATAGGTAGAATGACAGGGAAAGAGTTAGGAGGTTAGTAAATAACATTCAGAATTGGAAATTCAATAGCAATATGATTTTTAAAGAAGATATATGGAGGGAAGGCGCAGAATAAATAGCTAAGAGTTGAATTACATTAAATAAACATAACTGATTACAGTTGGCCCTCCATATCCATAGGTTTGCATTAGTGGATTCAATCAACTGCCATTCAGAAATATCTTTTTAAAAATTGTTTCTGTACTAAACGTGTATAGACCTTTTTGTTTTTTTTTCTATATTGAAATGTAGTCTACATATCATGTCTTTATTCCATTTTAAGTGTACAATTAAACGGTTATTAGTAAATTTACCAAGTTGTACAGCTATTCACATAAATCAGTTCTAGAGGATTTCCCACCCCCTATTGTGACCCCGAATACCCATCCCCAAATATATTTCAAGCATGCCCCTCCCCTTCATAGTGCTCACCACATCTCTCGGATCTACCCCCACCCCCCAAATCCCTAGTGAACACTCCCACCATTTGAGCACCATAGTGTCAGTCAATACCAATTTGATG